>PVIU01016596.1:0-44542 GCA_004026605.1 Ondatra zibethicus | reverse complement strand
GCATATGGGTAGGTGCCCTAGTTCCCATCTCTGTGTAAAAGGCACCGGACGGGTCTGTTACCCTCTGGGCGGAGGACGCCTGGATGAGTGATGGTACATATGTCCTACATTTTAACAGAGATCAGACCTCTACTCTTACCTGCTGCCTTGGAATTTAAACTAAAAGGGGGAACTGCAGGGAGCCATACGCTTGCATCCTTGCAGTTTGGAGGTAAACAAATTCCATATTTGGCAATGCTTCAGGACTGAGCGTCCAGGCGCTTCCCGCATGCGTAATAACCTAGGTGTCCCTAACCAATCCCGAGGACTCTGGTGCCAGCGGGATTTAGCAGCCAATCAAGGCATGAGTCGCGTCATATCTCCCTATATAAGCAGCCGCCATGTTAGACCTCCTCTCTCTCGCCTCCGCTCTCCCTTCAACCTAGAGGCTCTCTTGCCTCCTGTTTTTTCCTCAACCGAGTGCTTTCCAATAAAGTGTGATCCGGAAAGAATCCTGAGTCTGGCTGTTCATTCCGCTGGTCGGGGGTCAGCCAGAAATTTCAACACAAAATAAGCTTTCAGAATTGTGCGAAGTTACCTCTTATGAGTCAAATTCTTCTAGCTGACACCAAGAATATTAGCCTTATTTTACTCCCAGTGTAGGATTTCTAGGGACATTTTAATTCCTTTGGGTCCATCTCTTCAATAGTCTGACAACCATAAGGAGGGACACAGGTGTCTTCTTCTAAAGTATCCATTTATCCATAGGAGCAATGGTTATAAAGGGTAAACTGAGGACAGGCAGGTGTTCAGGGGTTGTGTGGTCAATCAGAGACATAGTCAGTTGGGAGACAGGTACACACACAATCTTGTAAGGAGTCTGGGGAGAGTTAGAGAAAGGACAGAAAGATGGGATGACAGGAGACATTATAGACAGCATAGGAGAAGGGGGTGGGGGCCAGAAAGCAAGCTAAATAAGTAAAGATAACCCAAGAACAAAAGCAGGTGATAGACAAAAAGTACTGCAGACAAATGGCCTCCAAGGCTGTCCTTTTCTCCACTGGTGTTATTTTAGCTTCTTGAGATGAAGATAGATCCCATTCTTGGACTTTAGCACACTTCTTTCAACGAGGACTGGAACCCTGGTGGGATCTGAGAGCAACTCAAAGCGGAGCAGGGTCAGGGCCACGGCGACCTTTAATTCATTCATGGCAAACTGTTTCCCGATGCAGTTTCTGGGCCAGGCAGAGACAGTGAAGTAAGATTTGGCCTCAGACCTGTTCGTTTTAATCAAGCATTGGCCCCTGAGCCCCACTCAGAGCTGGGCACTAGAGTCCTCCTTCATAGTCCTAGACTGACTCCTGATTTTTGACAAAGTCTTTTACTATTCCAGGACTAGCTCTGACCCTGGTCCTGCAAATGACATGGCATACCATTTGAATAGTGCCAGCACTATGGGGCATAGAGTCCTTCCACATGAGTCTTTTAATGAGTTAACAGTCAGTCAGTTCCCCCACTAACAATCTCTGGATCTCCAGCCTGGATTCTCTAGTTTGGGGCAATACACTAAGGGGTGGGTCACATTCCTGGACATTATTATCTCTATATAAAACATATAAATGATCTCAGCATTAGTGAAACGTTAAGCATCATCTTGTTGTTCCTCAAGCTGCTCTCTTAATCCTCTTCCCATTCGGGGTCAGAGTCATCCGTTAGTCCTTCAAACTACCAGCATCTGTAGCCATGTATCCTCTAGCCTCCTGACACCCAGTGGCTGCATGTTGTTTTACTTTTTTAAGCTGGTTAAGATGAAATTCTTATTCCTGTATAAACTTTATCCTAAAAATATTCCTTCCAGTGAAGCACTATACCTCTAACTTACTCGATGGAAGTTGATTTGGCATTGTAGAAGTCACAGAATGATTGAATCAGAAGAGCATCCTTTGTATCCATTCATTATGAGGTTTGGGCCATTTGTGATCTACAGGATGAGCCCTGTAGATCTGGTGGGTTTCCACAGCAGCACTTTGCTGCTTGTCTCAGCCAACAGCACCATGCAGAGGGATTTTCTCCAGAGCAGTCCTATTGCCACCACATTCCTAGGCAGGCCAAGCCTGTTTACTAAGTCCCTTCCCTCATGTTTAATTTTTCAAACAAGGAAAAACTATATACAAATTGCCAGAATTTTTATACACGGGGAATTTTTGTGAGGCCAAAAGTCAAAAATGTGTCAGATGGCTGTTCCTGTGTCCAGCCTACAATGATCTGTAAACTTACACATATGTGACTTTAACAGAAGGACCAGCAAAGCTCTGGATTTTCAATATATTGAAATATAGGATGCTACCTAACATGTCACATTACAACATTAAATATGTATACTTTATATGTATTTCATATATATAAATGAGTACTCATAAGTTCATGGTAGTATTCACTTGCTGAATTAATTGAAAAAACATGTTGGGAAGCCCGGCTGTGGTGGCACGCACCTTTAATCCCAGCACTCAGGAGGCAGAGGCAGGCAGATCTCTGTGAGTTTGAGGCCAGCCTGGTCTACAAGAGCTAGTTCCAGGACAGGCTCCAAAGCTACAGAGAAACACTGTCTCGAAAAACCAAAAAAAAAAAAAGGAAAGAAAAGAAAAGAAAAAGAAAAGAATATGTTGGGCTCTATTGAGATTTTGGGGAAAAGAAATCCTTCCATCAAGTTTCTGACAATTGAAAAGTATACTTTAAAGTTGGTTCATGTGAAATTGTGAAAATTTGATATTCAAAAATCGGGGAAATAAGAAAATATGCTAATTTTGACACAGATTTTTTTTTTCAGTGACCACAGAGCAGTGGGTTAAAATCTCTGAGGTGTGTACTGAAATGCCTTCTTTTTTTTTGAAATAGACACACCTGTCATCTAAATGCATATGAGAACAGCTGTGTAAACAGGCTTCAGAAAGCCCTAAGCAATGAGAAATATCAAACATTGCCATATGCCAACCATGTCCACTAACCCATTCTCCTTACCTTGTTCCTCCTGAGAAGGGCAGGAAGGCATGGCTGTGACGGGCAGCATTTAGTGCAAATCTAGAAGGGTCAAACACCTGTAGAGAGAGAATGAGGGCCAGGACGAATGGGAGTTAAGACCCTGTTTCCAATGCATAAAAGAACAGAATGCCTATATTAGAAAGTGGGAGACCCTCCTCTTTTCCCAGGGTTTTCATACCTCTGGGTTTGGCCACAATCTTGGGTTATGGTGAAGGCCGTAGAAGGAGAGACTAACTGTGAAACCTGTGAGGCAGAAAGGACATAGATGGGCAGGTAATTATGTCAAAGATGCAGACAACACTGAGGACCCTAAGAGAGACTTACATAGGTCTAATCTACATGGGAATTAGAAAAAGACAAGATCTCCTGAGTAAATCAGGAGCATGGGGACCTTGGGAAAGGGTTGAAGGGGAGGGAAGAGACAGAGAGGGGAGCATAGAAAAATGTAGAGCTCAACAAAAATCAATTAAAAAAATAATAGCAAAAACAAAGATGTAAAAATACACTAACAGTTTGTATTCACAAATCATCACAGAGCAAAATGTTCCTGTTGGGGATGAGGAGCTGAGTAAAGAATCCATCAGAAAAAAAGTGCACCTAGCAATAATGAATTGAGGGGTCTTGCTTATGATAAGCTCAAAAACAAAAATACATACACAGCCTTCCATCAGTTTCTGGACTATACATTAGCCCATATGACACTCCTAAGACCCTTGCCCAGCCAAGGAAGACATTGTTTTATATTCATTTGCAGAGTCTCAATGAGGCTAGTTATATTTCTTATGTTCACACAGCTTGGATGTGTCAGAGGTGAGATCACACCTAGTGGTGAGTTAGTTACTTTGTGTTTGACTACCGTAACAGGAAACTCAGATTATATCACCATCAGCTCTCTTCACCAAATTGGAGGTTTCTGAGAAACTGGGGAATATTTAGCACATAGCATGGGATTCCTATATCTCTCTCATTTGCATTCACTCACAGACAAAACTTCATCCCCACAAGGACTTGTCTCATTCCTTTTCAGACCTGATTTTTTAAATTAATGGATGTTTCAAGGCTGAGAATGACATTTAACTAGTGGGTCACATTATTTCTCAAAACATTGCAGAAGAAAGCATTAGTATGTAGCAGTATTTTGTTTGTAATCTAACAAATAAAGCTTGCCTGAAGATCAGAGTGCAGAACTAAGTCGCTAGTTAGCCATAGAAGCCAGACAGTGGTGGCACACATCTTTAATCCCAGCACTCAGAAGACAGTGGCAGATGGATCTCTGTGAGTTCAAGGCTACTCTGGGCTACACAAGATTGAATCTGTCTAAAAGAGAAATAGTTCACACAAAGGTGATCCCAGCACTTGGGATCACATGCCTATAATCCCAGCACTAAGGAGGTAGAGACAGGAGTGATATGTCTGGGAAGAGAAAGGGATATAAGGTGGGAGGAGACAGGAGCTCAGATGCAGTCTGAGGTTTTGTAGAGAAAGGACACATTCAGTCTGAGGATTGCTAGGGACAGAATTGCCCCTATAGTCTGAGGAGTCAGTAGAGGTAAGAGCCAGTGACTAGTGACTCTGCTTCTCTGATTTTTCATCATTAACCCCTATATCTGACTCCGGGATTTTATTATTAAGACCAATTAGAATTCATGCTACATCTGTATCTGGGATTTTATAGCCTTCTTCCAGCTTCATAGTAAAGATCCAATACACTAAGAAGTGAGAGACCAAGTGAGGTTGAGAACATCAGAAACACATGATTGCTTGGGGGCCTGGGTCTGGGGAGTTCATACCTTTGGGTAAAGAGCGTCCATCTGGGAAGGTGATGGGTGTGCTGAGCTCTCTGGCTACAACTGGTACAGGTGGGTAGAGCCTCAGGGCCTCCTTGATGCACATGGTGGTGTAGGGCATCTTGTCCAGGTGGTCCCTGAAATGAGGCCAATCCTCAAAAGTCACACAGATCTGGGAGGGCTAGAAGGCCTCTCCTATAAGAAGGCAGGGGTCTCCTTCATCTTGAGTTTTTCTCACCAGATGACAGAGGTTCCATCACCCAGAATGCTCTGCACCTCCTCCCTGCATCTCTGTTGGTGCTCAGGGTGGGTGGCCAGAGCATAGAAAATCCAGGATATTCCACTGGCTGTGGTGTCATGGCCCTCAAACATGAATGTATCCACCTCTGCACGCAGGTCCTCATCAGACAAGCTCTTCCCATCCTCCATCTGAGTAAATCACAGGTAAGAGAACAACATTGGTATCTAATCTGTGTTTCTGGGCCAAACCTCATCCCTGAACTCCACTCACTTTGGCAAGCAAGAGGATGTCCAAGAAATCCAAGTGCCTCTTTTTCTTGACCTTCTCCAGCTCTCCCTCATTCTGCAGCTGAGCCTTCCTCATACTGATCATTCTGTCTGTCCAAGGACAACAGTTACCAGCTAAAGGTAAACTTTAGTGCAATGCAAGTACTCTTGATTCTACAATCTTTGTGTCTAGCAGAACCCAGGATGCATGTGAACATGAGTATGAGGATCAGGATTAAGAGTCTAGTATCAGATTATTTAGGCCATGTCTCTATTCAGATTCACAGCCCACAGAAACAATGGCAAATATTGTTCCATGGGTCTCACAAAGCATCAATAATGTAATGACACTGGTAATTCCTGGGAAGCATTTCATGCTAATACCATAGCTCCCCAAATTATGCTAAAGCAGCACCCCACAGAAATGCATACCAGATCCTACAGAGGGGCCAGGCTTGGTAGACTGAGCCTGAAGGAGGACACGATCATATTTTTGTGATGAGCCTGAGAAAGGAAGAGAGACTGGAGGGTAGGGAGATCAGAACCTGTGTGTTCATGGGCAACCCGACAGGCACGGTGGAATGCACGGCCACTGGAGGACAGATTGTAGATGATATTACTCTGGTGAAAGGCAGTCCTCACTCTTAAGTGAACCCCACGAGTCAGTTCTTCAACCGCCTGAATGTAGGATCTGAAATTTCCGCAGCTAAAAGGCACAAAATATTGGTCACAGTGATGCCTGATTCAGACATAGTAAGGTATCTGTAGATATTCCCCCAGTTGTGAGAACCTATAACACTGGGGTACAGATCACTTCTGTCTTACAACAATTTTGATCCTTAGACTGTTGAAGATGGGTGAGCACTCAGGTACTGTGGAATATTCCTTTACACTGTGAATATATGTCACTGTGATTGGTCTAATAAAGAAACTGATTGGTGGTTTTTCAGGTCTGCATGGGTTCCTTGCTGTCCTGTCTCCCCGCCATGCACTCGGCCACTCGAGAGCATCTTACTTAATAAAACGATGGGCATTTTGATTTGGTTTGATTTGACCTAATTGGATTTCTTGCACCGGCGGAGCTGCTCTTATTCTTAACATATGGAGTGTCCCACTGAGGGGCCTTAGTTTTTTCCTGTGGGGTCCGGATCCCTGGGCCCGGGGGCCGAGGCCAGCTGGAAAACGGGTCTTCCTGCACACGCGCTCCAGCAGGCAAGTTTGGCTTCAAATGGTGAGTTTCCCTTTAAAACTGCATGCGGGTACGGTTTCGGCTACCCTACCGCATTCATTTTTTTCAGGCTTTTTTGAAGTCACAGCCGTGAAAAATGCCTGAACGGCAGAGGCAGGGCTCTCTGCTGAGATGGGATTTGGGTGCCGGAAGACGTTCCCTCCCAATTTCTCATGTACCCCTTATAGATTAGACGTATATATTTCGACTGACTCGGTGCCGCCTCTCCAGTGGACGCACTGCGACGGGCCCGTGTCAGAAGCATGCTTTTAAAGTGGGTTTCTTACATTTCCTAGCCAATTTCAAACGCCTTTAAGCAGGCACTTAAAACTTTTTTAAATTGTAACAATCTAATTTAAAGCAAATTACACTCCAAGCCCGCGGTTTTTTTCAAGTATGGTGCGCTCGTCCCGCCTCTTCCGCTGTTTTCTCTCTTTTCATTGGCACTCCTGCTCTTTGTCCCGCCCGGACTTCCGTCTCTCTGTGGCCTCCAGGGCGCTCTGCCACTGTACACCTGCTATGCCCAAAGCCGCATGCCGCACTATGCCGGTAAAAGCAACAAAGTCCCAACAAAGATGCAGGGAATCTAGTTCCTAAAGCCCAAATGCGCGCGGCCAGTTTGCAGAGGGGCACTTGGTCCCAAAGCGACACTTTGCGGAGCCGCACTTTTCCATCAGTAATAGACGCAGCGCCAGTTCCTGGAGCGCATTTAACCATCAGCTTCTGGGCCCAGCACCTGCCGGGCCCTGCCTTTCTCCACCTGTTTTGCTGGTCTCTGCATTGCGCCGCCTTTTCCTACTAACAATAAATCTGCTCCCCCCCCCCTCTCTTGCCTAGTAAGCTGACACAGGTCTTCAAGTCTGTTCTGTTTCTCTGTTAAAATAATGTGGCCACAATATGTGTAACTGTTTTTTGTGTGTGTGTTATAAATTTAAATGTTATGTATACAACAGCTTTAAAAATTTAGCTTATATATCCAATTTAAAATACCAGACAATGATTTTTTCTCTCAAGTGCCTTTACACGCCTGAGACCATGGCATTTAAAAAAAAAAAATACAGAGCTTCTAATATAGAGACAAGCCAGCCTCTGCAGCATCCTATGTGTGTCCTTTTAGAAGACAAAAACCTACGTTTCCAGGCTTCCTCTGGGTTGCAAAGCACCCACACAAAAGCAAAATAGGCCTTTTTTCTGGGGGAATCGATCAGCCTATCTGTCAAGCCAGGTAAGACGTTCGTCTCCTCACAGGAAAAATCTTTGGGCCTCTCTCACTCAACAGCTAATGGCAAAAACTGCTTCTAAGCCTGATGTTCTCCAAGGACCAGGAGAGGACTTATGATTGCCTGCTGGCCAAAAGCTGTCTTGTTTTTTGCTCATCTGTTCCTCCCAGATCTGTCAAAGGCATTTGACATCTCAAGGTGACTGTTCTTTAACAGGCCTCATAGTACAGGATTAACAAGTTTCAACTTTCAGAGGTTCAAAGTTCTCATTTCCTCTAATAGCCTTCTACCAGTTCTCTTACAGGTTCCAAAAAGTTCCATTGCTACACCAAAATCAGGTCTGGTAAAATCCAAGGTTTTAATTTTCCAGTTCTAAGCATATTTTTCAGGTTATTCCTGCTGCCTACCCAAGACCAACCTACAAAATGCTCCCAGGACAACGCCAACCAGCTCCTGGAACACCATTGGTACCAGCTCTCCTGGATCATGGACACCTGCCAACTCAAATCTGGTTTCATCTACTATTGTGTCTCATCCCAGGGGTAGCCCTACTACAAAGGTCCAGTAATAACAATATTTTCTCTCCTAGACACCTGCCTTCTTACCTCCCTCAAAAAACAAATGCCCGGAGTCTCCAGAATGACAGCTGAGAGGATGCCCCTCCAGCCACACTACCCGCTAAAGTGGACCCACCAACAGCCAGCTCTCCCCTCCCCACGTCGCCCTGTGCCTGCAGGAAGTAGCCGGACTTGAGTCTACACCCTTTTCCCAAAGACAGCCTATCATAATTATCACTTCAATTTTCTGTCACCCCTATATCCAAAGAGTCTGGAATGTTAAGTTGGGGGTGTAGCCCCAGCCC
This sequence comes from Ondatra zibethicus, assembly GCA_004026605.1. Classification (NCBI taxonomy): domain Eukaryota; kingdom Metazoa; phylum Chordata; class Mammalia; order Rodentia; family Cricetidae; genus Ondatra; species Ondatra zibethicus. Next base: position 35,920 of record PVIU01016596.1, on the reverse strand, counting down.
CTGGCCTGGGAGTTGCTTTGCTCTGGACTCCAAATTCCAGCATGCAAGGTCCTGACCCCTCCCTGGTGGGGGTGGGGTCAGGACCAGTTCCACAGGGTTTTTATGGGCCTCCTAAAGGAGGAACATATGGTTTTTCGGGTCTACATGGGTTCCTTGCTGTCCTGTCTCCCCGCCATGCGCTCGGCCACCCAAGAGCGTCTTACTTAATAAAACGATGGGCATTTTGAAAAAAAAAAAAGAAAAAAAGAAAAGAAGAAACGGATTGACCAATACCTCGACAGGATAAAGCCAGATAGAAAAACCAAATGAAGGACAGGAAAGAAGAAGGGTAGAGTCTGAGAGACACCAGCCAGCCGCTGAGGAAGCAGGACATGTAGAAAATGAAGTAACAAGCCATGAGCCACGTAGTAGACCTCAGATAAAAAATATGGGTTAATTTAAATGAAAGAGCTTAGTTAGAAACAAGCCTGAGCTATCGGCCAAGCATTTATAATTTATATTAAGTCTCCATGTTAGTTATTTGAGCGACTGCTGGCTATTTGGGAGCAAGTAGTCGGGACAGAAAAACTCTGCCTACACCCAGGCTTCTCCACTCATTCTGCTATTGTTCCCATGGGTTCCTGTTTGGTGTCTGGGTGTGTCTGGCTTGGAGTTTAACTTGGCCCAGAGCTGGGTCAGAACCTTGCTTTTTGTGGCTATGAGCATCTGAGCTGTCCCTCTAAAATGCCTTCAAGTAAATTCACAACAGTTGGTAGCACCAAGGATCCCGCCGCTCATTGGTGGCTACTTACGCATTCAGCTGGACACTGCCCTGGTAACTGAAGGCACATTTCATGATTATCTCCATGGTCATTAAGGAGACGTGTTGATAAATCTCCAGAGGACAGTCCTGGCCAACAAGCTGCTCCCACTTGTCCTGTGATAAGAATGGGGAATTACCTTATTTTCTACTAAATACCTGTATTAAAGAGACTTTGGTCTGTCTTTGAATCTACAGATAATCTGATCAGAATCTCACATCTTTGAGATCAGGAAAAAACAGCATGAATCAGTTTTATAATCTGTTGTCTGTTTATTACAAAAATTTAACAAAATTGAATACATCATTTTATGATGTCAGATCATAATTTTCACTTCTTTGAAAATACTTAAGACTTTTTGATGAAATGGGCCTGGGTTGCCCTTCAGTGTTTTGATGGATTACTAGGCTCATAGAATCAGAGGGAACACATAGATGAGGATACATGTGGGAGTGGAAGAAAGCCTGCTGGCCTCCATAAATATGCCTCGTCAGGACTATCACAGACTTTAATTTCTTTTCACTTACCAAAAATGTTCTGATCACTGTGAATCAGAAATCAGGGTCTAACAGACGGTGATGGTGCAGAACATTTGGATAGAAAGGTGCTGGCCTTGAGTCACTCAAGATATCCAGGAAAAAAATCTTGATTTTGTGATATCCTTGGAAGTCGTCCTTTCTCACAGTGAAGCTGCCATTGCTTAGGTCACCCTGGGACTTATAGTCATGCTCTCTGCTGGGATTCTATTCTGATAAAGACTTTTGCTCTCTGTCTTAGAAAATGATTCCAGTATTGCTTGGTCCTGCTTATGGTGACCTCTCCGTTAATCCACATTGGGAAAACTCACTACAGTAATAAGATGAGTGGCATTCCTTGTGACTGTGTATAGTAGGTATGTGTGAGTGTCGAGTCATATGTGCCTTGAATACTTGTATGGGTATGAAAGAAGAAGAACAGAGGAAGTAAAATGGTATGGAAAAGAGGGGAAGATAGATAGATAGGTAGATAGATAGACAGACAGACAGACAGATAGATGATAGATTGACAAAAAGGTAGACAGATACTCACTAGCATCACACGGACAGAGTCTGCCATGATTCCCACATAAGGTTTAAGGATATCATAGTGGAATGCTGGAGTTAACATCCGCCGGTGTTGGAACCACTTCTTCCCTTCCAACAGGAGCAACCCATAGCCTAGGCCAGAGATATGTATATATATATATATTTGTTGAAGAAAGAGGGAATCAGAGACCATTTGGACATTTTGGAAGGAACTATGGTTTGAAATATGCAAAACAACCCCCAAAGAAGGTAGAATTTCTTGGGCAAAGGCTTAAACAGCATAATGATTTCAGAAATGAATGTCATACAGATAGGGTGGTATGATTGCCGTGATCGTGACAGCAGTGAGCTCAAGGTTGGAAAATAGTCATGAAGAACAGAAGTGCCAATTAGAATTTCAGAAGAATGATGTGCCAAAAGTTAAACTTCAGGTGGACTCAGCATTAGAAAGGAGTGAGTCTGGCTAGAAGAAGAGAAATAAGATTTGATTTAGGGATTGACCATGACAGAGGCCACAGGCACCAGTTACCCTATGATATAAAGATAGTTGTTAGGATAACTAAGTGGGTAGTATTCTCAGTCCTGGTTTAGACATACATACCAATCCAGGGAGCAAAGAAACCATATGATTTTACAGGCTTTGGATCTGTAAGAGAAGACCTATATGAACAGCTAATCGAAGATCAGATAAAACATCCCTGAGCAGACTGTTTTTCAGACTCTGACCTGTCAGAAATTCCTGATGACTTTCAGTGGCTATTTTACACACCCCCTCACCCTTTTCTATCCCAGTTCTCAAAGCTGGCCTCAGAAAGCAGGCTTCATTGTTTCTGTCACTGTGATGTTCAGAAAGAAACACAAGTCATGTCTTCAAAGGCAAAGAGAAAGAGAGCTTTATGGCTCTTCTGTAGTTAGTTGTGGCTTTAATAATTCTATGACCCCAGAAAGTCAATAATTAAAGCTTTAAAATCTAAGTCATTGGGCACATGTGGGTTAGACCAAGGAGAATGATTAGCAGTACTTAAATATTGTTGGCTGAAGTGCCATTCTTTCCTAGAACTTCCCAGACTCAGGTTGTGAACCCTGCAGAACCTATCTACTGCAGCCACGATGTGGTTTGCTCTCACCTGATCTCCCCAGTATCAGCTTCATGTAGTCAGGGTCATAGACCACGACACTTGCTTTGTTCCCCCAAAACCACTTTGAGCAGGTGGTTGGGAATTTCTCTACCCATAAAAGTGTCTGCTGGAGTCCCTGGTCCTTGGGGAACAGACACACAAAAAGAAATAATTTTGAAATAATCATGTAATTACCTTATTATAAGAAAGAAGAAAGGAAGGACCTCCACAGGGACAACTCAGAATTTTTCAGCAGAAAGTGGGACTCAGATCAGCTTGATGACCTGTATGCATTATTATCCAGACCTTTGCTGTGTCTTGAGATTTGTCTTCACTAGATGCTATAGCCTTGGATGGAGCTCTCCTCCTCAGTAAGAACTTCACCCTTGGGTAGGAGCTCCACATACTCTTTCTATTCGTAAGTGTGGTCAGTGCAGAAGTCCTGCCGAGTGCCTTTCCATACAGTCACTTACGAAACAGTACTCTACACCAGATCTGGAGACACAGAAGCAAGGCGATGCCCACCCCGATCCTTCAGGAAGCACCTTGCAGTCATTTTTCATGACTTCATATATGTGCCAGGTTTCGTGCTAGGTACTAGTGTAAATGAGATGCTGTTCTTGATGGTTAGGAGCTCATGGTACTGGGAGTGTGTAATAAAGCACAAAATTAAATCAATCTGCTTAATAGGGCAGTGCTTACATGATTGCCCCCCCAAGTCACCACTTCCAGAAATTACCTCAGTCTCGCCACTTGTTTCCTATACCTCATATCATTCCCCCACAAGAAAGTCAGGTTCTTTTTATTTTTTCTCTTTGCCTTGACACATTTGAAATACATGTATTGACAACAGATCAGCCCTCAGCAAAAGGCTGTACACTTATCTCACAGGAAGTAGATTAAGAAGTTCTCAGAGATCACATGCTTATCCTATAACAGGCTGAGTCTTCTTACCTTTAGGAGGTTCCCAAAAAGCCAATGGGAAGGTGTGGATGGGAACTCCTGGAGGCACTTGAGGAGCCATTGTCTGTGTAGGTAGTATTGGGCAGCTTTGGAGAGCAGCAGCAGCAGACCAAGCAAGGAGATCACTTGGAGGAGTCCAGAGATACCAAACACGTTTGTGATGTGGTTCAGCTCAAAGAAACCCATAATGGAATGGCCTGTGGATAACTGACTGTTGTTGAATTCCCTGAACACTTACATTTAAGTATTGTGTAATTTGTCCCACCTCCCTGTGGGAGGGAAAAAGAAGAGTACAGGCACTGGCCTCAGGGTCCAGAGGTGATTAATCAAAAAGATCCATTTCGGCAAATAGTGAATTCAAAGCTGTTATATTTGAACTTAGAACTCATCAGACCACATTTCATTCAGTCTTATGATTATGAGCAGACACCTTGCAGAATATATGTCTGCAAGTCTACAACATATCTGGGGGTTCCTGGGCTTCAGGAAATGAAAGGCTCAAATCCCAAAGATGAGGCAATTCACTTCATCTGTGGTAGCTTGGTTCTCAAGCTGATTCTTGGATCTCTGATAGGGTGCATATGCTGCCCAATCAATACACCTTAAAGTGGCCAGTGTCCACATCTCCCTATGTCACATAGTAAGCAGGGTCATTCCTTAACACCCCACAGTTCAAACTTTTCCTTCCCTCTTCTTCTCAACAGCCTTTAATGTTTACTTATTTATTGGCAATATGTATATACGTTAGTGTGTACACGAGTGGGCATGTTCATGTGAGTGTTGGTACCCAGGGAGGTCCACAGGGTCAGATCCTCTGGAGCTAGAGTGATGGGTCCTCTATAAGAGCAGTAAGAACTCTTAACCACCAAGTCATCTCACCAACTCCTCAAGTGGATACTTTTTGCCTTTCTGAGTTTTTTCCAAAATCCTCTTATTTCCCTATGGACTCACCATACTCTCTCTGGTGTCAAATAAATCTTGTGTCCTAAGACACAGTCTGTCTGAATGCTCTCTGACATGTCTGAGCCCTTATAAAAGCTTTATTACCTGGCCTTGGGAATACTCATGGATATGATACTGGATTACTAGGGTACTTTTGAAAATGATGGAACCTCTCTTAGAAGGTAGGGTTTCAGAGACTTGAAGGCCACCAAACCACCTCAAGCCAGTGATTTTCAAGTTCTTGCCTCTCAGATGTGAGGAATAACATTCATAGGCCAAGAGGATGAGTTTTAGAGTTTTGGTTAATAATGAGCTTATGTGGGGGGAGAGGGAAACAGAGAAAGAAAGACGGAGATAGAATAGTTTCTGTATTGAAGGAAGGTTATCATCCAGCTGTAATCTGAGGGGTTTTTAAAGGACTTAATGGAAGAAGTAAAGATGAGGTGTGGAGAGGAGGCTGAGGCCAACTATGTGTCTCCTTTCAGTTCTAGTCACATGATCACGTACTGCTTTCAGGCAAAGGCACTCACTGGGAGATAACTAAGAGAAAGGAGTCAAAACTCTGGCATTCCTAGCCTCCAGCAAGGGACTCATATTCTAATTTTCTGAATGCCTAATAGGTGTAGTTACTTGTTCATTATGATGACTTCAGAGATGAAAATGAATAGGTTAGTGCATCTAGCTTAATATAGTTATTGAAGATCCAAGAGTTTGCATCGAATTCCAAATAAATTGGGGTGTGTGTGTGTGTGTGTGTGTGTGTATGTGTGTGTGTGTGTGTGATATTTTCCCTAGGGCTTGTGTCAGCCACCTTATCGTCATAACCCAGGGCTACCGGAAGATGGAATAGTGGACTCAGGAAGCTCAAGGTCCAGATGAATCTCACTACTAGGCAGTTAACAATTTACCATTTCTTCATCTCAGTGACTTCTTTAACTGGGTGAGATATTTATACATTTCCCAAATATCCATAATGAGCTTAACCGTGAATTAATTACAGAAATACTTCTTGTAATGGTCTGTCCTGTCCCTTTAAGAGACAAGCCCTGCCCACTCCCCACATCTACCCCTGAGGCAGGTAGGTCTTTCAGTCTTTCCTTTTCTATCTCCCACTGGAAGAGGCAGCTTCTGTCTCTCCCTTATCCCCACTTCTCCCCTTCCCCCTTCTATTTTTTCTCTCTCTCTCTCCTCTTCCCCCTTTTCCCCTTCCCTTCCACAAAGCACTAAATATATATCCAACCTCACTCTGCATGACGTGCCTATCCATGTCTGTCTCCTGCTGTGTGGCTTCCTGCCTGGGACCAGCCACCTTCAGAGACCTGTGGCGTGGTCTCATGGCATACCTATCTGTCTGTCTCTCCTCATGGGACTGGCTGCCCCATCGAGGTCTCTCACCCACCATGTGGTTCCCTGCCTGGGACTCGCTGCTTCTCGTGGCCCACTGCAGCCACTTGGGGAACTGTGCTGTCCCTGCCTGGGACTGGCTATTCTCAGGACCCACTGCCTGCTGCCTGCCGCCACTTTGGGAACCTGTGGTGTGGTCTCATGGCCTGCTGTCCACTGCAGCCACTTGGGGATCTGGCAGCATTTTACTTTTACCATTACACTTCTTGAGCTCAAAGTTGGTAAATTCTGAAAAAGATGTTTGTTTGGGCTGTGCTTGAGTGATTTCTGTTCAGGGAGGATAAGTAAAGCAAAAATAGAAAAATAAGGTCCTGAAAGGTTATTCGTTCACCAACCGAACAGTGCTAAGATGAGTCCCGACAGCTTATGGAGATTATACCTAATAAGACAAACAGAGGGGATGGTTTGTCCCTGGGCTCGTGTGGGGGGGCCTCAGAAATGAATCCATTCCACCTTGACTAAAGGTCTGAGAGTTTAAGCCTATTCTTTGCTCCTTCAAGGTTACTGACAGAAGATTTGACTTAAGGTCTGACTGCTAACAAAGATATCTTGGCCTTGGGTGTGGTTATTTGGTGTTTGGGGTATTAAGATGGTAATCACTTTATTTGTTCCTTGTATTAAAAAAAAGTCATTGCTTTCTTTTGCTTTTTTGAATTGGGGTATTTAAAGACCATAAAAAATAAACACAGGCAGATTCAGAATTCACTGGGTTGCCCTCCGGCACTATCCTATGTCTCTATATCTCCTTTGTATCTCTGTTTATTCTGCCTAACATTTCCAATCCACGTGCTGCTATCTTGGAATGTACAAACCCTGAACCCAGCAAAGCTGGACCCCAACAGATGTTGCCCCAGTGTGAGGCTATGACGGATGATTCCCAGATATGTGGCCAGTGGTCCAAGGGGGAGCATGATGGACACTGCAGGTACATAAGACATTGCAGGTGTAGGTAAAAGGGAGCGCTCCGATAAAAGGTGAATAACTTGGGAGTAAAACTCTAAAAATCTCTGTTTCCGCTCTACCCCAGCTCCTCTGGCTATCAAAATACATCCAAGAAAATTCAACAGATAGTTGGATACTATTTCCTTGCCCCATTTCTACAGATGTTTAGAGTTTGTAAATAGTTCAAACTTCCTGCTCCCTCTCCCACACTGGTGGCGAATCAGCTGCCATTTTAGGTCTGCCTGCTGGGAGGGACCATGCTGCTTTCCCTTCCCCAAACCCAGGAACTCCCTTTTTGGGGGTAAAAAAAAAACCCAAGGTAAAACACACATGAAGAGAAATAGATTAATATAAGTTGTAACAGCTAGTGGGACAAGCATAGATAAGGCCAAGCATTCATAAGGCCAGGTCATGATTTGAAAGCTGGTTGGTGGCCCAAAAGAAAGGCTGATCACTACTATATGATTACCAGTAAAAAGAAACTAATCAAAAGTACAAAATACCCCTGGAAGAAACATGGTCATCAAAGCTTGGCTTGTTAATGATTGTACTCTTTGTGATGTGCTGAGTTGTGGTGAATGAGAGAAAATGGAGCTGGGTGGTGGCGCACACCTTTAATCCCAGCACTCAGGAGGCAGAGGCAGCTGGCTAACTCAAGACCAACCTAGGACAGAGAAACCCTGTCTCGAAAAACAAAAATGAGCAAAAAATGAAAAAATGTTAGATTTTAGATCTACATATTTATCCTCAGGGAGCACACAGTCTGTTTAAACTCCAATGCATGTCCCGGGGTAGGTGCGTGTCTTGTAGGAAGAAATTAATACCATTTTGAAGGTGAAAGTTGTGTTTAAAATGAGAGACTGACATAAAGAAAATGACTAATTGTTCTATCTAGGGTTACTATTGCTATGAAGAAACACCATGACCAAAAGCTAGTTGGGGAGGAAAGGGTTTATTTGGCTTATGCTTTGGCATCATAGTCCATCACTGAAGGAAGTCAGGACAGGAACTCAGAGCAGAGACCTCGAGGCAGGAGCTGATACAGAGGTCATGGAGGGGTGCTGCTTACTGGTTTGCTCATGATAGTTGCTCAGCCTGATTTCTTATAGAACCCAGGACTACTAGGCCTGGGATAGCCTCACCCCCATTCATTACTAATTAAGGAAATGTCCTACAGGCTTGTCTGACTACAGCCTGATCTTCTGAAGGCATATTTTGAATTGAGACCACCTTCTCTCTGATGACTCTAGCTTGTGTCAAGTTGACATAAAAGTAGCTAGCACATTTACCAAAAAAAAAAAAAAAGGTGTGTGGGAGGTGGTATGATACAGCTCTGTAAACAAATTCACTTTAGCATTTCTTTTGATTTTCAGCACAGTTCTAAGTAGTTACTCTCTTCATGAATAATAGCTGAAATATGTTATATAAATAGGAAAAAAATCCCTTCCAAACAAGACTCCACAGCTATTGAGCTCATAAAAAAATGAGTAAATGGAGGCAAGCAAGGCTCAGCCTATCATTTCAGCAAATCTGTCCTGTTTGAACAGTGAGAGCTCCAAGAGAGAAAGGAGGTGTGGGCAAGTGTTTCAATGCTTCAGACCATAGTCAAAACAATACCATTTCAAACAGAAACAGAAGTCAAACTGCTTTAGTTACTTTTCTATTGCTGTGATAAGACATTATGACCAAGACAACTTCTAAAGCAAAGAGTTTATTTGCAGCTTACAGTTTCAAAGGGTGAGGGTCTATGGTTATCATGGTAGGGATAATGGCAGCAGTCAGGTAGCCATAGTACTGAAGGAGTGAATGAGAGCTCACATCTTGAGACATAACCACAAGGCAGGGAGAGAGGGAGGAGGAATGGTGTAGGTTTTTGAAACTTCAAAACTTGCCCCCAGTGATGAACATCCTTCAACAAGACCACACTTTCTAATCCTTCCCAAATAGTTCCATCAACTGAGGATCAAGTAATCAAACATTTGAGTTTATGGGGCCACTCCTATTCAAATCATCACTCAAACATTGCTCTTTTTATTCTGCTAAAGGACACCAACATCGGTGCTTAGTCATCTCCTCACTCATTCAGGGAGAAGGGTAAATCAGTTACTAATGTACTTTGGTCGTGTTCAACCCAGTCATCATGTCATAAAAATATCAAGATATAGTAAATAATAGAAATAATAACAACAACAATATAAGGCTCCTCTGACCAGCACCAGTTACATTCAATTCACCTTCAAGCCTACAGGTATCATACCAAATCCAAAACAGAGAAAGGCACAAGGAAACCACAGCTGACTTGTTAGCTGGGACCACGCATTGCTCAGACTGAGCTTCTCCTCTGGGGTATTGTTTTCCTACTACTTCTAGTGTTTCATCTAATTGAAAAGATCTTTAGATCTATGGTGTATGCCCTTAAAGAATGTGTGCACATGCCTTCCTAGGCCCGGATGGAGGGGGGAAGGCCTTGGGCTTCCCACAGGGCAGGGTACCCTGCCCCCTCTTAAGGAAGCAGGGGGAGGGAGAAGGGTTAGTGGAGGTGCGGGAGGGGACTGGGAGAAGGGGAGGAAGTGTAAATTTTTTGAATGAAAAATAAAAGAATATTAAAAAGAAAGAAAGAATGAGTGCACATACTTGTCCATATGGTCTGAATGAAGATTCATGACCATTAACCAAATGGTGTGTCCCTGGCACAATGGGTACAAGCTTGCAAAGCGCCTCAGAGTTACCTTTGGCTTTTTGTATTTTGTTTTCGTCACTCAGTTCTTAATGATATTCTGCTATACTCACAGACTGATGCCTTGTCCACTCATCGTCAGAGAGGCTTCCTCCAGCAGCCGATGGGAGTGGGTGCAGAGACTCACAGCCAGGCATTATGCAGAAAGAGAGTCTAAATTGGAGATCTTCATCAGGTCCCTCCCCTCTGAGATTGGAGAACATTGTGGAATGAGGGAGGGGAGATTGTAGGAGTCAGAGAGGATGGAGGACACTCAAGAGAACATGGCCCACTGAATTAACTAAACAGGGATCGCATGGGTTCACAGAGACTGAAGCAGGAAGCATGGGTCCTGAATGGGTCTGCACCAAGTCCTCTGTGTATGTTTTGACTGCTAGTGTTTTTGTGAGATGCCTAATAGTGGGAGCGGGTGTATCTCTGACTCTTTTGTCTGCTCTTGAGACTCTTTTCCTCCTATTGGGTTGCCTTGTCCAGCCTCAATATGAGGTCTTTCACCTTGTCTTATTGTATCTTGTTTTGTCCTGTTTGGCTGTCATCTCTTGGAGGCCTGCTGGGTGAGTGGATCTGGGGGAGAGGGAGTTGAGGGATGCTAGGAAGAGTGGAGGGAGGGTGCTGAGGATGTATTGTATAAGATTCTATTTTCAATAAAAAGAGTTATCATTGGTGTTTACTTTTTTAGTTCTTTGTATATTCTAGATCTTAACCGTTTGTCAAATGTATAAATGACAAAGATTTTCTCCAATTCTCTAGTCTGTTACAATTTTTTTCCCTTTGCTGTCAAAAAGCATGTTAATTTCATGCAACTCTATTTGTCCATTCTTGCCAGTTTGGGTAAATTTACAGTTGTCACTGTGGATGTCAAAACAAAAGGGACCTGTCTTTACTGAACGAGCATTTGCTGCTGTAGAATGTTATTTTAACTAGACAAAGATGTGTTACTTTTGTTTATGCTGCATTTATTTAATTATGTAAAGATGTGTTACATTTGTTTAACCTGGCCTGCCTAAGGCACATGGTTGGCCTAATAAAGAGCTGAACAGCTAATAGCCAGGCAGAGAGAAAAAATAGGAAGCAAAACCTGGGCTCAAAGGAAAGAATGAGGGACATGATGCCTGGGGCCAGAAGTCAGGCAACCATCAGCCAGTCAGATATAGAGACAGTAAGAAAGTAAGAAAAGGTGAAAAGCCCTGAAACAAAATGTAGATGAAAAGAAACAAGTGAAGTTATAAAAGCTAGCAAGGAAAGAGCTAAGCTAAGGCCAAGGATTCAAAACTAATAAGTTTCTGTATGTCATGATTTAGGAACGGGTTGGTGACCCAAAAGAAAGCCTGATACAGTGCACCACTATGTCAGCAGACAGGCCTCCAAATTATTACACATATATCCAAAATGACTCTAGACCTTCTGAACTTAAAACCAAAAGGCATCATTGAACCCTAACCGCATGAATTTCCTTGGTAGCCCAAACCCCTCTCTGCTTTACAAGGCACCATTTCCTGATAGATATTCTGGTAAAGCAATTGGAATCTTCTCTGTGTATTTTTATCATTGCTATTTAACCCATCTCTGATCACCTCTATAATTGGGATAACTCCTGAATCTTGCACACCATAATTAGGGAGTTCCTTTTACTTTTATAGGTTTTCAGACTCTATAACCACCATCCCACCTACAGGCTTAGATCCCTCCAGATACTCATAGTGTTAGGAATGTCTAAGGTCATGCCTCAGCCTTTTCCCTGTTGTTCCCAGTAAACAGAGAATCAAAAGAAACCTGTAAAAAGATACTCCCAACCTTTCTTTATCCTATTTGTATTGAATCAATACAAACATTTCCCGTTCTTCCAAAATGCTTCAAACCCAATGCTACTGTCGTGTTTCGAGAATTCTTAATTTTCCAGATACCAGACAATGCAAGGATTTGGCTTCTAAAGCCACCGACAGATTAGGGGCATTCAGAATGGCTTTCTTCCATAACACACTTAAGTAGCCAGCATTCTAATTTTATCATTCAAATTTGGAAATGAATATTCAACAGCTAAAAGCTAGCAAAATCATGTCCTTCTGTCTATTAGGTCATATCTAAGCCGGACATGGTGGTGAAAACCTATAACCCTTTGTACTTGGGAGATGGAAGATAAAAGAGTTCAAGGTCAGTCTGAGATACATTGTCACATCCAAACAGAAGAGAAGGAGGGAAAGAAATAAAAGGAAAACTTCAAGAAATACATGCTCCATGCTAAAATGTCACCATCTACTGACCTAAACCTAAACCACCTAAAGTTAGAATTACCTAAGGGGACCACCATGGATTACGTGGTGGCACATCAATGCAAATATTCAAACACAAGAAGTATTTATTACTAATGGGCATATTATGGGGCACACTGCGATATTTCAATGTCACCACGTTAAGGTAGCTGGCAATCTATCACCCCAGACATCTGTCATTTCTTAGCATTGGGAACATTAAATAATTCAATATTCAAAATCCTCTGCACTAAATATATTAATATAGTTGCTTGCTTGTTGTCAACCATAATTTTCTTATAGAGCTTTACATATTTGAGGTCAGTCTTCCTTCCTAACTGCACCCCTTCATCTGTTAACCCTTCTCTTCCCATCACTCCTCCCCTCACGCCATTCCCAGGCACTAATGTCCACTTCTCTATTCTGCCTCTCTGAGATTGTTTTTTATCTTCTACATATATTAGAAAAGGCAGTCTTTACTTTTCTGTGTTCAACATTTCATTAGTATAATGTCCTTCAGTTACAATCATGTTGCTACCAATGGCAGAATTTTATGCTTTTTATTCAAAAATAATATTCATCATGCATACATACAACATAACACATTATCTGTGTTCTTACCCGTTTATCGGTACCCAGTGTTGAGTCTATGTCCTGGCTATTATGGAAAGAGTTGTCCTGAACACGAGTGCAGACATCCTTTCAACACGCTAATTTCAATTCCTTTATATGTACCCCATCAGTAAGATTGTTGGATCATACGTTGGCTCTTTCTAGTTTCTTTTCTTTCCTTTTTCCTTTTGTGGTGTTGTATATTGAATCCAAGGTCTCATGAATGCAAGCAAACGCTGTACCAGAAACGATACCACTAGCCTCTGTATAGTTTTTTTGATGCAACTTTGTTTTACACAGTGACTCTACTAACATTCCTACACCTTTATATAAATGTTCTCTGAAGTTTTACTAAGATTTTTTTATTATAACTATTTAAACTGTGGGGGTATAATGCTCCATTTTGGTTGTTATTTGTGTTTCCCTAATGATCAGTGACGTTGAATACTTTTCACACATCTGTTTCCCTTTGTACATCCTTGTTTGAGGGATTTCTAATTTGGGTCCATTTTAAAATCAGACTTCTTGTTGGTTTTTGCTGCTGAATTTGCTGCATATTCTGTTAATTTGTTGAATGATTAGCTGAAACACACATTGTCTCTGCTTTCTGTGTTGTTTCCTCTGCTGTACAGAAGCTGCTTTAGTTAGATATATTCCATTAGTCTAGTTTAACATCTGTTGAGGGTGCTATTAGAGAATATCCCAAAAATTCTGTCTAGTCCAATGTCCCAAAGTCTCCTTCCTATATTCTGTTGTAGTAGTTACAGGATGAAATGTATAGGTCTAGTTGGGATTCAGTTTCCCCAGTCCCTTTCTTTGAAGAGATTTTCCATTCTTCAATGTATTCATTCCTACTGACTTTGAAAAAAAAAACAAAAAAACCTCAATTGGTTGTAAATGTGTGGCTTTGCTCCTGGTTCTGAGTTCTGTTCCATTTGTCTATGTAATGAATCTTATGGGTCTTTGTAACACAATTTAATGTGAATTATTATAATTCTTCCAACTTTGCTCTTTTTGCTCAAGGTTCTCTGACTACTTGGACTTTTTCTATAGTTCTATACAGTTTTCAGGGTGCTTTCAAAACCTTCTGTATGGATGTTCAACCTGTCCTTTTCTACTCCTTCTCAGAACATAGCTGACCTTATCTGGCTACCTGAAAATCCAAGGAACTGAGAGCAAGGTCCTGCCTAAAGGTAGTACAGTGGCGTGAAAGCCACTCAGGGAGGCAAAAAAGTGACATCATATCCCAAGCAGAGGGCCTCAGGAGTTCTGCCTATGGCATCCAGGGTTTTGATCTAGAAATAGTTTGGAAAAGCAAGAAACTTATGTTTACAAGAAACAAGAGAAGCAAGTTCAAGTTCAAATGAGGTATTAGAGGCAGAGACAGCATCCCAGTGAACTTAATGCAAGTGCATGGGTGATGTGTATAGGCCACAGTTCCCAGGGTCATGAGCAACAGCACTCAGGCAGTAATCAGATGTGAGCAGGATTGATGAGGTCCTCTCTCCTTCAGGGTTGCCAGAGAGGGAGGCAGAGGGTCACCAAGGATCTGCTTCGGATCTCCCACTAGCAAGGCCTATTTTCCCTTTTGAACTCTTTTCATCCCTCATTGGGCAGCTGTCCATTCCCCAAGCCTTCTGAAGAACTGACTAACCCTAGTGTGAGACAAGCTGGCAGATAGTATGGCTAAACTACAGTGCTTTAGTATTATGAAGAGCAAGGTTCCCAAGGCTCACCTACCCTTTCTTGCTCAGGTCAAATCAGGCTCTGCCTTGGTGCTCTTCTGAAGAATCAAATGGGAGGCTTGTTAATCCTTAAATAGACTGGAGGCTGATTAGTGAGTGATATTAATCCTTTAATAGCCTGGAGGCCTGATTCTGTTTTTCACAGGAGATGTGTTTCTTCCTCTGAGCTCACAAACAAGAGCCCATTGTCTAAGCTCAGTCACATGAGAACCTTACAGTTGAGCAAATGTAGGTATCAAATGTCAAATAGGTGATGCCTCCTGGGGTATGTGGGGTCCGTCTTGACAGTCTAGAGAGGATCCATAATACCAGGGAGCAGATGTCACCTCCTTCCCTGGCCTCAAAAGAGACTTATCACCTCCTAATGTCTCTCTCCTGAAGATGGACACTTAAAAGAAATCCCACACTAGCTCAGAATTGAGAATAATAAAGAGTTATTTATTTAGGGGTAGACTCACAAATCATTATCCTCTGCTGGAATGGAGAACTGCAACCAAATCCTGCAGCCAGAAAAGAGGCTGATGGGCTTTACATAGGCATAAGTAGTATAAGAGACCACGCCCAAATGGGCAAGTAACTTAAAGGCTACTGGCTGTAGGATTTCCTACAGCACTCTCCCACTTAATTTCTCTCTTTTCCGTCCCTTTCCTTCAAAGAGGATAGGAACAACATGCCACCTTGAGAACTTTATTGCAGGGAGGAGAAAAGATGGCTAAGCTTGCTTTTAAAATAAGCTGGTAGATGGAGACTTTGAAGGAGAGATTTAGAAGGATATATGAGGTGACAGTCAGGGAAGGACTATATTAGGTTGGTTAAACAATGGCTCTTCTGACAGGCATGTCCTAATCTTGGTAGAACTGCGAGCATGGCCAATATTTCCATTTTAGGCGCAAAGTGAACATACACCAATGAGAGATGGAGAGATGATCTGGAGACAGAAGCAGGGATGCTTAAAGATAGTGTTAGATTTTAACACTTAGGAGGGCTTTTGAAACCCAGGAATGCAGCTCTGGATTATGGAAAGGAAAAAAGAAGAGACATAGCAATAGCCAAGGGGCTAGCATAGCCCTGCAGTTATCTTAGCTTCATCCCAGTGAAATCATGTAAAATGTCTGGTATTTAGAACCAGAAGAGCATGTGCTTCCATTGTAATCACTTACAGCATCAGTATAAAGTGCATTCAAGGATAGACAAGCAGCAGAAAGGAACGAAAGATCCAGAAGAGCAGGCAGGGTGGAAGTCAGGGAGATTATTAATGTGGAAGGTCAGACATGCATTCATGTAGGGGATACGTAAACAGAAAAACAGGTAGTGATCCTGGAAAAAGGTGAGGAAGAAAGACTGGCAGACAAGGAGACAGGAAACACACAGAAGGAGATAAACAAAGAGGGAAGAAAGAAAGGATGTGATCAGATGGCCCAGAACAAGAGTGAGTGACAGGAAGACAAGATGGCAGGCAACATGCCATTGGAGCTGCCCTTGTCCTGAGAAGATTATTGGAGCCTTTTGAGACATAGATGAATCCCATTCTTGGACTTCAACACAAGTCTTGGTATGGGGACCGGGATCCTGGTGGGATCTGGCAGCAATTCAAAGCGGAGTAGGGTCAGGGCTACAGCCACCTTCAGCTCATTCATGGCAAACTGTTTCCCAATGCAGTTCCTGGGTTAAAAAGGGACAATAAAATAAGTGGCCTCAGGTCCTGTTCTGAGCTGTATTGGCACTGTCCTTTGTGCCCTAGCATAAAACTGGGCATTCAGGGCACTCTTTCATGGGATTCAGCCTGACCCCTTTCCTTACTGGTCACATGGTCACTCTGCCCTGGACCCTGATGCTTGCTTTCTTTTTTTTGTTTGTTTGTTTTGTTTTTTTGTTTTTTTTGAGACAGGGTTTCTCTGTAACTTTGGGGCCTGTCCTGGAACTAGCTCTTGTAGGCCAGGCTGGCCTCAAACTCACAGAGATCCGCCTGCCTCTGCCTCCTGAGTGCTGGGATTAAAGGCGTGTACCACCACCACAAGCTGATTCTTGCTGTCTTAATCTTTTACAAATAGCCCTCTTTTCTGAGACTAACTCTAAGCCTGCTTTAAGAGGCAAGGAATCAGCTAGTCTTTAGCTAGCTAACTCCCACATTAAGAGTTTCTGGTCCCCCAGTGTGGATTCCATTGGTCAGAGCAACATGTGGAGTGGTAGATCATACTAGTAGAAATCACTGTCTAGGGGGAAAATCTCAGTGACCCTGACGTGGAATTGGATGCTGACAGAGAAGTTCTTGTAGAACATACTGGGTTGGGAGTCCTCAAGCTCCTGCCTATCCACCTCCCATTTATTGGTCAGGATCCCACTCCTCTTCAGTCAGTAGCATCTGCAGCCCTCTAGTTCTATTCCAGGGTTGGCCCTGTGTGCTGCCTTCAGTTTCCTGTCCCAGACTTCACGGGTACCCCAATCCCTTCTCTTCATATTGACCCTCCCATCCTTTCAATCTGGAAGCAGGGAGGATGGTGGGTAGGTGGGAAGGGAGAGGGGATGGGGGAAGTGGAATGGGGAAAAATGTATAGCACATTCCTGTCCAAACAATTACAATGAGAAGGATTTAATTTTAAAAATTTGGTAGCATAGTGTCTAGATGTCTCAAATGCAGCCACACTCTGTGAGTGGCTGGCTCCCTAACTCTTACCTGTTCAACTCCTACTTTCTGTCTCAGTAAATGTTGTAGAGACCAAGGAGAATGCTTCTCTCTCTCTCTCTCTCTCTCTCTCTCTCTCTCTCTCTCTCTCTCTCTCTTTCTCTGTCTTCTTCCACATGCTCAAGGTTCAGAACAATGAGCAGCTAGACCCCTATCTTTATGCCTGTTGTTTCTTTCTTGGACACTCTAAGCACCACTGGTGCTTTATTTGGGGCCACAGCATAGTCGAGGGCCTAGGACAGTGCCAGAAATGTGGATCATTCTATTAACTTCTCAGTAAGCAAAGTATCAAAGAAGAAAGAAGTGTCTGTTTCCCACAGAGGTGGCTGATTCTGTAGATCAGCTCTCTGTTCTTGATGAGCCAGAGGCAGAACCCTATGTTTCTGTGTTTCTGTCACAGCAGACCACTTGGCACAGAAAAAATAATTTTAATAAATGCAAGCATGAAAATTAGCTAATTAAAAAATAAAATGTGTTAGAATACACAAAAGGTAAATATTTTATAGAGAGATTGAGCCCTGACACTTCCCTATCCATCAATGACCTCATCATTAATCCCTAAGAGGAAGTGTTCACCCCTAGGTAAACTCATTCTAGGTAAACAATATGCCTGTTCTGTGAAAATTAATTCAGCATGGCAGAAGTCACAGAACTGTGGCTACAGAGAAGCCCTCCTTCTCTTCATTACTTCCTTGACAATGCACATTCCACAAGAGGATTAGTCCTCCAGCCTTTATTCATTTCCACAGAAGCTTTCTGGACTGTAACTTCTGAACTCAACAGCTATTTGAGGAATGTTTGCTAGTGTTATAGCTAGGTCATGCCTAATGTACTGTCCCCATTTTTCAAGATTGGCTAAGTGGATCACCACTCTACAGTGTAAAATCCTTCTCCAAATTTTGCTCATTTGGGAAGCTAAACATATTAATACGCAGTAAAATTTTTGTTGGGTTAGAAATCAAAATTGTGTCAGAGAAAATTCATTGGTGTCCATTCTACCACAGTGGGCTCTGTACTTTTCCTAACATGGCTTCAACATAATTCTAAAAACATGAAAATATTTTTATACTCATTTTTGTGACTGATTGGCAAATTAAACGAAGTGGTGGGATGAGTGGAGAATGATGGGACATACATTTATCCTTTAAGATATCTGACGGATGAGAAAAACAACTGCCTGGGAGTAAGTTTATATGGGAAAACAAAGTCTGAAGATTCATATTTTAGAAATGGTGAAAATTTCAACATATATTGAAGTTTAAAATACACACTGACACAAATTTATATGGCTTTGGGGGAAAGTAGTCTGCCAAAAAAAAAAAAAAAACCCATGTTGCCTCCTTAAATACCAACTCTTTACAAAAAATGCATCCCACCCACAAACACCTGAAGACGTCACATAGGAGCCCAGGGAATCATAAACACTAGATATATACCCAGAAACTATGCTTTTCTCCACTCATTACACACAGTGGACACCTCACCTTGCTCCACCTGAGAAGGGCAGGAACGAGTGACTGTGTCGGGAAGAATCTGGTGCAAATCGAGAGGGGTCAAACACCTGCAGTGAGAATACCGGGGCCAGGGCAAGTAAGATTCAAACTTCTGCTCTCAACTCATAAGGAAACCAAATATCCAAATGTGAGAGTAGGGCTAAGTCTTGGTCCTGAGACACCTTCCCCTGACCTTTTCCCATTGCCCCTTATACCTCTGGGTTTGGCCAGACAGTTGGGTTGTGATGAAGGCCATACAGGGAGAGCAAGACTGAGATACCTGTCGGGTGGGTAGTACAAAGAGAGACTGGTTATGCCAATGGGGTAGGTAGGGCACTTGCTCCCTTATTCAGCAGAGAACATGCACACGCAAATGGCCCACATGCTAGAAATCATCATTTTGACCACAAGGAGGTAGGATGGGCTTGGCAAAGCACTGAGCACAGTGTAGTTACCAAAAGCCATGCACTTAGGTGTGAGAACAAGAAAGCCTTTGAGAATCACTATTATATTAAGTGAAATGATAACTCTCTTTCATCAAATGTCTTCCATGAGCCTTTGCCGCATTCAACAGTCACAAGCAACTTCCAAAAATGCACTATTGTATTCTCATTTTTTCTGGATGAGGTTATGGAGTCATCTAGACTGATTAGCCTTTTTTTTGTTCACACAGCTTCAGTGTGGCAGGCTGGGAAATCATACCAATGATTAACGATCCATGTATTTTTTTTCTACCATGATGTGGGACTAAGATCTGGTGATCAGTTGACTCTTCTATTAGCTTGAGGTATCCTTAGACATTAGACCACAATCTATCCATGATTTGGGAGTGCCTGAACTTTCTCATTTTCCTCCACCCATAGAAAGAAACACATCTTCCCAGCACTTACCTAATTCTCTTTTGCATCAAATAATAACTTAACAATTAATGCCTAAAGGCTGAAATTCAATATAGAAGTTGGCTTTTACTTACTGAGATTTTGCTGAATTCTAACTGTATGTAAACCAATTCACACACTACATTCTAATGTAAAGTAAAATCCCTTGACAACTCCTGAGAAGGAATGGGAGAGCCATTAGAGACTTTGCTAGTTCAGAACTCCTAAAGAAACAAGGAATTCCCATTCTTCTTTGCCTTGCCTGAGTTGATCTGGGGAGTTCATACCTTTGGGTAAAGAACGTCCATCTGGGAAGGTGACAGGTGTACTGAGATCTCTGCCCACACCTGGGACAGGTGGGTAGAGCCTCAGGGCCTCCTTGATGCACATGGTGGTGTAGGGCATCTGGTCCAGGTGGTCCCTGAAATGAATCCCATCTGAGTCACACAGAGCTGGGATGAGCAGGAGCTCCCCATTACCAGAAGACAGGAATCTCTTCTATCATGAACTCCCACTTACCAGGTGATAGAAGCTCCACCTCCTAGAAGACTCTGCACCTCATCCCTGCATCTCCTCTGGTGTTCAGGGTGTGTGGCCAAAGCATAGAGGATCCACGAGATACCACTGGCTGTGGTATCATGGCCTTCAAACATGAACGTGTCCACTTCAGCACGCAGGTCCTTATCAGATAAGCTGCTTCCGTTTTCCATCTGGAGAAGACCACAGATGAGAGAGTAATGTTTGGTTGTCACTCTGTGATTTAGGTCAGGTCTCAAGCCTCTCCTCGGGTTTCACATACTCACTCTGGCAAACAGGAGGATGTCCAGGAAATCCAGTCGCCTTTTCTTCTTTGCCTTTTCCAGCTCTCCCTCATCTTGAAGCTGAGCCTTCCTTGATTTGATCACTTGATCTATCCAAGGACAGTAGTTACCAGTCAGAAATGAGGGCACAGTTCCCAAGAAGTCCATGCACCCTCTGTCTCAATCTCTATTTCTTCCAGAGGCCAGCATGTATATGGCCGAGGGTTGGCTAAGGTGTTAGAGTTTAGCACATCTTGTTGACAGAGCTTTCTGTCCCACCTGGTCCTTCCAGTCATTCAGTCCCAAAAAATCACACAGAGGTCTACATCAATTATAAAGTGATTGGCCTATTAACTCGGTATTCTTATTAACTCTAATAACTTATTTTATCCCATAATTCTTGTCTGTGTTAGCCACGTGGCTTGGTTTTCAGCAAGGCAGTCACATCTTGCTTGCTCTGTGGCTGGGTCAAGACTGCATTTTCTTCTTCCCAGAATTCTCCTGTACCTCCTGCCTGGTCACCCTACCTATACTTCCTACCTGGCTACTGGCCAGTCAGTGTTTATTAAACAAGTACAAGAAACAAATCTTTACAGGGTAAAACCATTGTTCCACAGCAACATCTGACAGACATCAAGTTGCCCCTCGGGATAACAGCTGGAGATCTTTTTGAATGCTGCTTGGATGGATTTCATTTAATATAACCAATGTGATGCCCCGGATAACCGCTGCATATCATCTAGCACCCTACATCTTAGCTTCCTTGTTCTAGGAAAGTATCCAACTTAAGTTCATCTTACATCCTTCAGAGGACCAAAGGACCTGGTCCTGTCTCAAAGATCATGGTTAGCCTCTTTAGGCTGAGCCTGGCAAAAGAAGAGCGAGAAAAGAAACAAACAGGACCTGTGTGATCATGGGCAAGTCGGTAGGCACTGATAGCCTGGCGGCCGTTGGAGGACAGACTGTAGATGGTGTCATTCTGGTGAAAGATGTTCCTCACACGGAAAAAAAAGAGATTGTTCAGGTCCCCAACTGCTTGGATGTAGGACTGGTATTTTCTGTGAACACAACACAGTGACAATAAGGAGATATGACCCAGAGACAGGGTAGTAAGTCCCTTGATTTGGACAGAGATAACACCAGGACTCTCTTATACCCTTGTAGCCACCATGTCTTTAGAAGATGGCATGGCCATTGTGGATTCCACCTGTCTGGGAATTAATGGTACATCGGAGGCAAGGTAGTGCCTGGTTTAAAGTTAGAGCATGGCCTAATTTCTTGCTGTATAAGGAAAGATTTTGTGTTTTATAGATGTTAGTATCTAATATGTTCCATCTGCCTCTCAGGGAAAGCTACATTAGTTGGCAAGACCAAAGACCCTAGAGTTCAGGGTTGTTACTCACCTATCCAACTGGACACTGCCCTCATGGCTGAAGGCACACTTCATGATGGTGTCCAAGGTCATCAAGGAGATGTGTTGGAAGATCTCAAGGGTGGAATCCTGGCCAACAATCTGTTCCCATTTATCCTATAGTGGAAGTAGAGACCTGGCCCCAAGTGTCCAAGAAGGCTGGTACTACCTACAGTAGACTCATTCAATGCATCTCTAGATATCATTTTCTGTCTCCCTGTACCAGATGTTGTGCCAGATGGCTGATTTCCATTGTCAACTTGGTTGGATAAAAAAAAAACACCAAGAGAACTCACAGGACACTCTAACCAGGGAAGCAGGTAGGCTAATTACAGACCTTTACTCTCCTTCTGCTCCTCCAAATTAACCCCCTAGCTCTGTAATAGAACACCTCCTACAGCCCCCCCTTTCCCTCTGCCCCCAGCTCCAGTGAATCCCATAGATTTTCCCCTCCTAAACTTCCTCCCCAACTCCAGCTTTATCCTAGCCCCCAACTATGTGGGAACCCACTGGCCACTCTAACCAGGGATGCAAGTAGGCTAGCTGCAGATCTTCGCCCCTCCCTCCATTCCTCCAAGTCCAATCATTTAATCTCATGCCCAACTCTTAAGTAAACATACTGCTATGGCCTCTCCTCACTCTCCATCTTCATTCCCAGGAGACTAAAAAGATCCTGGTGGAACATCTGCTTACTTCCCTCCTGTGAAACTCCTCCATCATCCCCAGCTCAATTACCGTTCCTATGTCCCAATACTCATAAACAGATTTTACCTAGAACCCCCAGTGCCCACACCTATCAGGACCTGGAAGATTTTCTTATAGACAAAACACAACCACCACATACTCCTAAGACCCACAGAGGAAACAGAAACTAAGGAACAAAACATTTACTCAACAGAGACAAGACCAGATATCAGGACCAAGAATTACAATCTTCCCAATCCCAGATGCCTAGATATCAGAGTAAAAACACAATTAACAAGAGCCAGGACAATATGTCTCACTAGAGCCCAGCAATCCTACCACAACAGGCCCTGAATATTCTAATATAGTTGAAGCACAAGTAAAAGACCTTAAAACAGCCTTTATGAATATAATGTTTCCTTAAAAAAGGAATAAATATATTTCTTAATGAAATCTATGAAAACACAAATAAACAATAGAAGAAAATGAGCAAAACCAATCAAGTCCTGAAAATGGAAATAAAAACAATCAAAAAAACCTAGACTGAGAGAAGTCTGGAAATGAAAATTTTAGGAACTTGAACAAGAACCAGGGAGGTTCTGTGTTCACCAACGAAATACAAGAGATAGAAGAATCTCAGGCACTTAAGACACAATAGAAGAAATGGATACATTGGTCAAAGAAAATGTTAAATCTGAAAAGTTCTTGGCACAAAATATCCAGGAAATCTGGGACACTATGACAAGCCCCAATCTAAATAATAGGAATAGAGGAAGAAGAAAAAAATAGGTCAAAATCATAGTCTATATTTTCAACAAAGTCATAGAAGAAAATTTCTCTAACCTAAAAAGGGTTCAAAATACACATATAACATCAAATAGGCTGGACTAGAAAAGAAAGCCCCATTGACACATAATAATCAAAGTAGTAAACATACAGAACAAAGAAAGGTTATTAAAGCTTATTAAAGGGAAGATCAAACAACAGATCTATTAGAATAATACCTGACTACAGCCTGAAGTACCACTCTCTGGGACAGTCCTGAGGGGACTGAATCCAGGTCCCTCCAATTCCCTAAGATTTTCTGACCATCCAGCGGGGTGTGTTCCCTGCTGCTGGCTTTCTTTACGCCATTCCACTCTGCCTCAAACCTGCCATTTTGTCTGCAAGGTCCTTGGAACCCCAACACAGCCTGCTTCAGCGCTGAGGGGACCAGAGAGCCAGCGGGGAGTGTTCCTGCTGCTAGGCCTTCTTTCTACCATCCAACCCTGCCCTCAAATCTGCATTTTTGCCTTTGAGGTCCTTGGAACCTTGCAAGAGACCCTGTTCCTGTGCTGAATAGAACGGGAGAGGTGAGTAAGTGGCCACACGGCCAGACAGCTTGAAGTGCCACTCTCTGAGACAGTCCCAGGGGGATTGAATCCAGGCCCCTTCCAATTCCCTAAGCTTTTCTGACCATCCAAGGGGTGTGTTCACTGCTGCTGGCTTTCTTTACCCCATTTCACCCAGCTCCCAAACCCCCTTTTCATCTGCGAGGTCCTTGGATCCCCCAACACAGCCTGCTTCAGGGCAGAGGGGATCTAGAGCCTGCTCCAGTGCTGAAGGGACCTAAGAGAGGACAGACCAAGAAAAACTCCCAAGTATACAGTCAGCCACAGCAAAGATTGGACCAAGATGCCAAGACTCTACTGACCTCATTTGAAGGAAGAGGTGGGTAGGTACCAATGCAAGAATTCCTCCAACATCCTGAAAAGCAACATGGTAACACCAGAATCCAGCTAACACACAAAAGGAAGACTTGAACATCCTAACCCAGAAGAAGTAGGAGAAAACGACTTGAAACGTAACCTTATGAAAATGATGGAGACCTTTAAACAGGAGTGAAAAATTCCCTTAAAGAAATGGAAGAGAAGACAAACAAAAAGTTAGAAGAAATTAATAAATCCCCCAAAGATACCCAAGAAAACCAACAAAAAGCAAAACCAGTAAAAAGAAACAGTTCAAGACCTGAAGACCAAAATGGAGGTAATAAAGAAAACACAAACTGAGGAATAGCTCGATAGGGAAAATCTGGTTAAACAAACAGGAACTACAGAGACAAGTATAACCAACAGAATACAAGAGCTAGAAGAAAGAATCTCAGGTGCTGAAGATACTATAGAGGAAATAGACTCATTGATCAAAGAAAACATCAATTCCAACAAATTCTTAACACAAAATATCCAGGATATGTGGGACACCATGAAAAGACCAAACCTGAGAATAATAGGGGTAGAAGAAAGAGAAGAACTCCAGCTCAAAGGCCCAGAAAATATATTCAACAAAATTATAGAAGAAAACTTTCCCAACCTAAAGAATGATATCCCTATGAAGGTACAAGAAGCTTACAGAACACCAAATAGACTGGATCAAAAAAAAATCCCCTCACCATATAATAATCAAAACACAAAACATACAGAATAAAGAAAGAATATTAAGAGCTGCAAAGGAAAAAGGTCAAATAATATATAAAGGTAAACCTATCAGAATTACACCTGACTCCTCAATGGAAACCACGAAAGCCAGAAAGGCTTGGATAGATGTGCTGCAGATACTAAGAGACCATGGATGCAAGCCCAGACTACTATACCCAGCAAAGCTTTCTTTCACCATCGATGGAGAAAACAAGATATTCCAGGACAAAAACAGATTTAAACAATACATATCTGCAAACCCAGCCTTATAGAAAGTACTAGAAGGAAAACCTCAACCCAAGGAAGCCAACAACACCCACAATAGCACAGACATCTGATAACCCTCCACAAACACAACTCAAAGAAGGGAAACACACAAACACTACCACCAAAAAATAACCGGAGTTAACAACCACTGGTCATTAATATCGCTTAATATCAATGGACTCAATTCTCCTATAAAAAGGCACAGGTTAAGATAATGGACATGAAAACAGGATCCAGGATTCTGCTGTTTACAAGAAACACATCTCAACCTCAAAGACAGACACTGCCTCAGAGTAAAGGGTTGGGAAAAGGTTTTCCAATCAAACAGACCTAAGAAACAAGTAGGTGTGGCTATACTAATATCTAACAAAATTGATTTCAAACTAAAATCAATCAGAAGGGATGGAGAAGGACACTTTATACTCATAATAGGAAGAATTCATTAAGATAAACTCTCAATCCTGAATATCTATGCCCCTAATATAAAAGCACCCACATATGTAAAAGAAACATTACTAAAACTCAAATCCCACATCAAACCCCACACACTAATAGTAGGAGATTTCAACACTCCTCTCTCACCAATGGACAGATCAACCAGACAAAAATTTAACATAGAAATAAGAGAACTAACAGATGTAATGAATCAAATGGCCTTAACAGACATCTATAGAACAATCCACCCAAACAGGAAAGAATATACCTTCTTCTCAGCACCTCATGGAATCTTCACAAAAATTGATTACATACTTGGTACAAAGCAAACATCCACAGATACAAAAAAAAATGGAGTAGCCACCTGTGTCTTATCCAATCACCATGGAGAAAAGTTAGAATTTAACAACAATACCACCCCCAGAAAGCATACAAACTCATGGAAACTGAACAGTCAACTACTGAACCACTCCTGGGTCAAGGGAGAAATAAAGAAAGAAATTAAAGTCTTCCTTGAATTCAACGAAAATGAAGACACAACATACCCAAACCTATGGGACACTATGAAAGCAGTGCTAAGAGGAAAGTTCATAGCACCAAGTGCCCACATTAAAACAATGGAGAAAGCTCACATTAGAGACTTAACAGCACACCTGAAAGCTCCAGAACAAAAAGAAGCAGACTCACCCAGGAGTAGAAGACTGGAAATAATCTAACTGAGGGCTGAAATCAACAAAATAGAGACAGAGAAAACAATCCAAAGAATTGATGAAACTAAGAGCTGGTTCTTTGAGAAAATCAACAAGATTGACAAACCCCTATCCAAACTAATCAAAAGGCATAGAGAGAACACTCAAATTAACAAGATCAGAAATGAAAAGGGAGGCATAACAACAGACACTGAGGAAATCCAGAAATCATTAGGTCTTACTACAAAAGCCTGTATGCCACAAAATTGGAAAATGTAAAAGAAATGAACAATTTTTTAGATAAATACCATATACCAAAATTAAATCAAGACCAGGTGAATAATTTAAATAGACCTATAAGTCACGAGGAAATAGAAGCTGTCATCAAAATTCTCCCAACCAAAAAAAGCCCAGGGCCAGATGGTTTTAGTGCAGAATTCCACCAGAACTTCCAAGAAGAGCTAATACTTATACTCATTAATGTGTTCCACATAATAGAAACAGAAGAATCATTGCCAAACTCTTTTTATGAAGCTACAGTTACCCTGATACCAAAACCACACAAAGATGCAACCAAGAAAGAGAATTATAGACCAATCTCACTCATGAATATTGATGCAAAAATTCTCAATAAAATACTGGCAAACCAAATCCAAGAACACATCAAAAAAAATCATCCATTATGGTCAAGTAGGCTTCATCTCAGAGATGCAGGGCTGGTTCAACATATGAAAATCTATCAATGTAATCCATCATATAAATAAACTGAAAGAAAAAAACCATATGATCATTTCATTAGATGCCGAAAAAGCATTTGACAAAATTCAACACCCCCTTATGATAAAGGTCTTGGAGAGATTAGGGATACAAGGATTATATCTAAATATAATAAAAGCAATATACAGCAAGCTGACAGCCAACATCAAATTAAATAGAGAGAAACTCAAAGCAATTCCACTAAAATCAGGAACAAGACAAGGCTGTCCACTCTCTCCATATCTCTTCAATATAGTGCTTTAAGTTCTAGCAATAGCAATAAGACAACATAAGGAGATCAAGGGGATTCAAATTGGAAAGGAAAAAGTCAAACTTTCGTTATTTGCAGATGATATGATAGTGTACATAAGTGACCCCAAAAACTCTACCAAAGAATTCCTACAGCTGATAAATACCTTCAATGATATGGCAGGATACAAGATCAACTCAAAAAGCCCTCCTATACACAAAGGATAAAGAAGCAGACAGGGAAATTAGAGAAACATCACCTTTCACGATAGCCACAAATACCATAAAGTATCTTGGGGTAACACTAACAAAGGAAGTGAAAGATCTATTTGACAAGAACTTTAAGTCTTTGAAGAAAGAAATTGAAGAGGATACCAGAAAATGAAAAGATCTCCCATGCTCTTGGATTGATAGGATAAACATAGTAAAAATGGCAATCCCACCAAAGGCAATCTATAGATTCAATGCAATCCCCATCAAAATCCCAACAAAATTCTTTATAAACCTTGAGAGAACAATAACTAACTTTATATGAAAAAAACAAAACACCCAGGGTAGCCAAAACAATCCTATACAATAAAGGAACTTCCGGAGGCATTACCATCCCTGACTGCAAACTCCACTAAAATCAGGAACAAGATGACAGTGTCCCCTCTTTCTATATATATTTAATATAGTACTTGAGATCTTAGCTACAGCAATAGGAAAACTGATGGAGATCGAAGGGATACAAATTGAAAAGGAAGAATTCAAAGTATCTTTATCTGATGCTATGATTCATAGTGACCCAAAAATTCCACCAGGGAACATAGTGACCCAAAAATTCCACCAGGGAACTCCTACAGCTGATAAACACTCTCGCTAAAGCAGCTGGATAAAAATTTAACTCACAAAATCAATAGCCTTCATATACACAGATGGCAAATAGTCTGAGAATTAAATCATGGAAATAACACCTTTTACAATAGCCTCAAATAGTATAAAAGAGTTTGGGGTCTCTAATCAAGCAAGTGAAAGACTTGTAGAATACAAACTTCAAGTCTTTGAAGAAGAAATTGAAGAAGATATCAGAAAATGGAAAGGTGTCTCATACTCATGGATTGTTTGGATTGAAATAGTAAAAGTAGCCATTTTACATAGAGCAATCTACAGGTTCAATGTAATCCCTATCAAAATTTCAACACGATTCTTCACAGATCTTGAAAGGAAAAATTTCAGTTTCATATAGAAGCACACACACACACACACACACACACAGGATAGCTAGGCCAATTCTGAATAATAAAAGAACTGTGAAGGCATCACCATTCTCAAGCTCAAGTTTTACTACAAAACTATAGTTTTAAAAAAACAACAACCTGGAATTCACACAAAACAGACACATGTATCAAAGGAATAAAATTGAAGACCCAGATATAAATCCACTCACCTATGGATGCCTGATATTGATAAAGAATCCAGAAATACACACTAGAACAAAAACAGCACCTCCAATAAATGGTGGTACTCAAACTGGAAGAAAGTGGAAAATAGCCTTGAATTCACTGGGAGAAGAAAAGACTCTCCTACCAGAACATTAGCATTAGCACTGGGACTAAGATCAACAACTAATAAATGGAACTGAGAAACTTCTTGTGGCAAAGGACTCTGTCATTTGGACAAAGCAGTAGCCTACAGAATGGGAAAAGATTTCTACCAACTACACACCTGATAGAGGGCTGTACCGGCTGGTTTTATGTGTCAGCTTGACACAAGCTAGAGTCATTAGAGAGGAAGGAGCCTCAGTTGAGGAAATGCCTCCATGAGATCCAGCTGTAAAGCATTTTCTCAATTACTGACCAATGGGAGAGAGCCCAGCCCATGGTGGTGGTGCCATCCCTGGGTTGGTGGTCCTAGGTTCTAGAAGAAAGCAGGCTGAGCAAGCCAGGTGAAGCAAGCTAGTAAGCAGCTCCCCTCTATGGCCTCTGCATCAGTTCCTTCCTCCAGGTTCCAGTCCTGTTTGAGTTCCTCTTCTGACTTCCTCCAATGGTGGAGTCTGTAAGCCAAATAAACCCTTTCCTCCCCAACCTACTTTTAGTCATGGTGTTTCATCACAGCAATAGAAACCCTAAGACAAGGGCTAATACTTGAAATATATAAAGAACTTAGGAGACTAGATATCAAAGCAACAAATGATTCAATTAAAAATGGGGTACAGATCTAAACAGAATCCTCAACAGAGGAAACTCAAATGGCTGAGAAACACTGCAAGAAATGTTCAACATTCTTAGCCACCAAAGAAATGCACATCAAAAGTACTTTGAGATTCCATCTTACACCTGTCAAAATAGCTAAAATCAACAAAAGTGACAGCTCTTACTAGAAAGGATGTAGAATAAGGGGAACACTCCTCCACTGCTGGTGGGAATGTAAATTTATACAGCCACTATGGAAATCAGTTTGGTGGTTCCTTGAGAAGATGGGAACTGATCTACCCCATGATCCAGCTTTACCACTCTCGGGCATATACCCAAAGGATGCTTCATCCTACCACAGAGACACTTGCGCAACCATGTTCATTGCTGATCTATTCCTAATAGTCAGAAATCGGAAACAACCTATATGCCCCTCAACAAAAAAATGTATAAAGAAAATATGGTACATTTACACAATGAAGTATTATGCAGATGTTAAAAACAATGACATTTGTTAAAAATCATGAAATTTGCAGGCAAATGGAAGGAACTAGGAAAAAATCATCCTGAGTGAGGTATTCTAGACTCAGAAAGACAAATACGGTATATATTTTCTTATATAAGTGTATTAGCTATAAAGTCAATTAATAACCAAGCTGCAATCCATAGAACCACACAGTGTAGGTATTGAGTAAGGGACTGAAGAGAACTGGAAAAGGAAAATAGGATAGATAGATAGATAGATAGATAGATAGATAGATAGATAGATAGATAGATATGGATAAGGGTGGGGAGCTGGAATGGGAAGATCAAGAGAGGAAGGTATGAAAGAGGAGATTGCAGGAGGGAATACAAGGAGAGGTAACTAAAATTGAGGGACATTTGAAGAATAGTATGGGAACCTAATATAGCAGAAAATTCCTAAATTATATCCATATATTAAGGTGATCTAAATGAAATCTCCAAATAATGAGGGAGACTGAGTCTCAATTGGCCATCTCTTGTCACCAAACCAAGCTTTCAGTACTGGGATTGATTACATCTAAATTGTTGATCAAAGAGTCTGGCCTGCAAACAACCTGGGCTGCTGCCAAGACTGTAGTTTGCTTTCTCCAAACTTACAGTAAGGCCCCATTGTTAAAGACAACACCTACACAACTCATTGAAGATAGAGATGTGGAGCTGATGCCTACAAAGAGCCTTCACCCCTGTATTCCAACATCTTTGGTAACGAAAAGTATTCTGCATGTTATCAAAAGAGAAATGTAAACACAAAGACAGCCACAAACTTTCTATCCACAATGGTGGAGTACTTGTAGGATATGCTAGGGCAATCATGGCACAAAGTTTGTGGGCATGACCAACCAACATCTTATTTGACTTAAGGCCTGCTCCATAAGATGGAAGCCATACTCAGCACTTCTTGAGCAACCAAGAACCTGAGACTGGATAGCCCAAAGACCTAGAGGAAAACCAAATAATACTGCTCTAAAATAAAAGGAAAAATGTAGTGATAAAGTGACTCCTAATGATATTCTCCTATACTCATCGATGAGTGCCTGTTCAGCCACTTTCAGAGAAGCTTCCTCCATCAGCAGATGGAAACAAATATAGAGACCCACAGCCAGACATTATGCAGAGTGCGAGACCTTGAAACACTTACCCTTAAAGGAATATTTCCATCGAATTTCTCTCCTCAGAGCTCAGGGAACCCCACAGAAGAGGAAGCAGAAAAGGTGTGAGAGCCAGAAGGATGGAGTACTCCAAGAATAAAAGGCTCTCTAAATCAACATGAGCAGAGCTAATATGAACTCACAGAGACTGAAGCAGCATGCACTGGACATGCATGGGTCTATACCAGGTCCTCTGCGTATTTATTATGGCTTCCAGTTGAGTGCTTTTATGGGATTCCTGAGTGTGTGAATGAGTGGATCTCTGATTCTTGTGCCTTCTCTTGGGCCCCTTTTCTTCTATTGGTTTGTTTTATTCACCTTCTATGTGATATTTTTTATTTTAGCTTTTCATATCTTATTTTGTTATATATATATATGTATATATATATATTATGAATGAATGAAAACATAGTCACTAGCATAAAGGTTAATAACTGTCATTTATGCCTTCTGGGAGAGGTAAAATCAGTTTTCTCCAATGGAGTGATTCTGGGTATATCAACCACTTCAGGGGAGGTCTCATGTGACCAACATATCATGAACTCCACAGTTTTTGTATGTGTACTTTTATTTGATTACAGTTTGATTTTGGGTGGGTGTTTAATTTTGCTTTCTTGGTTTTGGGTTTTTTGTTGTTGGATTGAATTTTTGTTTGATTTTAGAGAAATAATTTGAAGTTGAGTGTATGGACGGGGGGATAGGATCTGAAAGGACTTGGGGGAGAAGGAAAATATGACTAAAATATGTTTAAATTTAAAAGTTGCCTTAAAGAATAAACATACAATAAAAATTTAAAAATACATTTTAGCCACCAAAAAAGGAAGGAAGGAAAAAGGAAGAAAGAAAGGAAGGAAGGAAAAAGGAAGGAAGGAAGGAAGGAAGGAAGGAAGGAAGGAAGGAAGGAAGGAAGACCAAGGGACATCATTGAAACACACCTTTGAGTGTCTCTATGTAGGTATTTGTAGAATTGACTTAGGGGGTAAGAATTTCCATGAATGAGAACATCACCATTCCTTGGATTAGGGTTCTAGACTAAATAGAAAGGGAATAAAGGACAAAGTCAAGTAAGTGTTGGTATTACTTCTTGTCTCTGATTGGGATCCTGAAACAACTCTTTACTCTTTCTCAACCACAATGGACTGTATGCTCTGAACTGTGAGCCAAAATAAACCCTACCTTTCTTTGACAGCTTCTTCTCAGGTCTTTAATCTCATCAACAACAGAAATGGCTAATACAGAAAAATAATTGTGAAAAAAATATTTGTAGTGTGATATCTATTTCTCAGGGGGAAAATTATAAAATTAAACATATTTTTACTTTGAATTTTGTGAATCAGTTACAGTCTATCAGTTGGTAAAAGAGTACCCCAGGGAACCCTTTATTTTTCTGGCAGATGAGTGAAATTTGAAAGAACTAATGAAAACTCAAATATAATAATAAAAAAGTCAAGGGAAAGAAAGCTCATGGGCCTGCACATGTGTTCCTAATGGGGATAATCTTGGTCTTTAACTCTTTCATTCATCAAAGGTTCAATGAGCACTATGAAGACAGAAATTTAGAATCATATGGGGTATGATGGTACATCTAGTTTAGCTGTGAGAAAGTGACCCCGGTGTGCATTTCACTGCATGTGTCTTTTAATTCTATGTAGAAGCTCTGGGTCCCAGGACAGAGTGACATCTTGGGGAATAGGCCTGATCACTGAAGCTGCCGTGCCCAGGACATCCAGGGGCAGCTCATATCGTTACCTGGCAGGATTCACTATTCGTCAAGTACACTGTTAGACTTGGCCTTGTACCCACTATGATTTCTCTTCTCTCTTTCCTCTCCCCTCCCCTCCCCTTTCTTCTCTTCCCCCTCCTCTCCTCTTTTGTCCTCACTATTCCTCTCCTCTCCTACCCTTTCCTCTCCACTCCGTTTCTCTACTCCCATCTGGATCCTCTCTGTGCATCGACTTTTGAGGAACCTATTTCACGTGATGAATTGAGTGTTAATCCATGTGACTGTGTCTGATGGTTTCTACATTAAAGAGTAGAATCTGAGTATGTCTTATGAGTGGGTGTGTGGACACGAGAGTGAAAGGGGTATGGGAGAGGGAGAGAGGGAGAGAGAAAAAGAGAGGCATACATAAAGAGAAGACTCACCAGCATTACATGAACAGAATCTGCCATGATTCTCACATAAGGTTTCAGGATATCATAATGGAAAGCTGGGGTCAACATTCGTCGGTGCTGGAACCATGTTTCTCCATTCAACAAAAGCAAGCCATAACCTGAACAGAGATGGTTGTGTGAATGAGTGTATGAGCAATGGGATTAGAAGACTAGGGACAACTTGGAGCAGCAAACATTGGAAGAACAGGAAGACAAATAAGGGTGAAAAAAGACTAGTATGTTTTCCCTAGTTGACCTGGTACTTATGATGTGATCATGATAGCTACAAGATAAAGATTTAAAATAGTGAGGGAAGGATGTAGAAAGACAAACATGGCAGGCTAAAAATGTTGGCAAATAGGAAATATGAAAACACACGGAAGAGGTTAACGTCTGGTTAGAAGAGAAGTGAAATCACAAGTAAGGGATATATCAAAGGTAATGGTCCCATTGTTCTCAATGAGTCAAGATACAGTTTTTGGCAAACCCAAGTGGAGAATGACCACAGTTGGTGTTTAAATGACTGTACATACCAATCCAAGGAGCTAGAAATCTGTAGGAACCATGAGTTTTGGGGTCTGAAAAAGAAAGTAAGGCATTAGAAACAAGAAAGATGTAGTGGCCTGAGATGACTAGATAAGACCAGAGAGCACCATGAAATCTTGAAAATTGTCGGTTTGCCTCATGCTACTTCCCACTGTCACCCATCCCCCTTGACAGTCTGACTTAGGGAGGCAACCTCCCTACACCCGAAGCTAAATATCCCAAGGATTAGGATGGTGCATTAGCAAGAAACATCGATTATTATGTCCCCAACCCCAAGGAGTAAGACAACCT
Organism: Ondatra zibethicus; assembly: GCA_004026605.1. NCBI lineage: Eukaryota > Metazoa > Chordata > Mammalia > Rodentia > Cricetidae > Ondatra > Ondatra zibethicus. Next base: position 1,708 of record PVIU01016596.1, on the reverse strand, counting down.
TGTGGTTGAACTGCAGTTGCTAATAGCTTAGTCATTCACGATACAGAACAGAACAATTAGAAGATTAAAACCCAAGTCACTATAGATATGAAATTTATTTTATATAAAACTGGCCATCCCAATTTAGTTTAAAAAATTGTAAATAAATTGAACTCATACTACTATTTTAACGTTGTAGTGCTAAGTAGCAAGAAAGTATTAAATAAGTATTGTTGACTATGCAAGGTCATGACCAGGAAAAATGAAAAGTACTGTTTAGGCATTAGTAACTGAATTGTCACTTCTTGTAACTCACAGACCCAGATATAAACCCAGAATGAAAGATCCACGATGGTGATGGAGGTTCACCCTTACCTGATCTCCCCAGAATCACCTTCATGTAGTCAGGGTCATACACCTGTAAGCGCAGTTTGGACCCCGAGAACCACCGTGGGCAGGCACTTGGGAAATTCTTTACCTGTATTAGAATCTCTTGAAGCTCCTGGTCCTCGGGGATCTGATATCAGGAGAAAAATGAATCACTAAAATTACTTGGTGCCACATGTACTTGTTGACTCATGTTTGTAATTCCAACACATCACTTAGGAGGCAGAAACCAGAGGATCTCTGCTGGTATGAGGCCAATATAGGCTGCATAATGAGTCCCAGGCCAGCCTGGGCTACCTTGCAAGACATTGCCCCCCCCCAAAAAAAACAAGTAGCAAAACCTCAAAGTAAAATAAAAAGAAATCATCTCTTATTTTAGTTCTTGGTCCTAAATAAATAAAGGGCAGAACAACCTCAGGGATGTGGTGAGGATGATTCCACAGAACCTAGGATTGGAGCCCAGCTTGATGGCCTTCCTGTGCTATCTTCTAGACCTTTGCTCTCCCACTTTAGCCAGATGCTGTGGTCCTGTGAGATAAAGCTGTATTCCCCAGAAGCTCGCCCCATAACCTCAACTCTGCCTCATATTCCAAATATTCTAGATCTTCTTAAATGTGGTCAATATGCAACCTTTGTAATATGCCTCTCTCTGCGACCTTTTACCTAGTTCTGTGCCTATTCCTCCAGAGGTGACAGAAGCTCTCGCAGCCCCTAGGCTGCTTTTTTTAATCTCCTTTTGGGAAGACTACGCTTGTGCCAAGCCCTCGGTTGGGCATTGAGGAACAGTGTGCTTAGCAACATGGAGCACACACACTACAGGCTGTGCAGGACTAGATCCCTTAAATAAAAGAACTCTGAATATCTCTAGCAATGGTTCTCACGTCTGCTGACCCTTAGCATTTAAACCTATAAATCATCTACCCAGTCAACTCTGTCAGTCTTAGGTAAACCTATACAGTCAGTTGCTTCACCCAATAGCAAAGTGAATCCCTTTAACACACCTGGCACTTCCTGTGATTCCTGCCTGTTTTACCAAGCACGGGACAGATTCTACCACACTAATAGCCGTGTTCTCAGACAAACTCTGTGCTAGGAGGAGAGGATGAAGAGAAATGGGGCAGGGGTACCATCAAGAAGCCCAGATTTTTTTCCATACATTGTTTTGTTTTATTTTTTCCATTCAAGAACATAATTAAAGAAATAAATTTTTTTTTCCTTTCTTCCCCTTCTCCCGGTCCCCTCCCACTACCCCCCCACCCCTCCTCCCTCCCCCTTCTTCCTTGAAAGAGGGCATGGTGCCCTGCCCTGTTGGAAGTCCAAGGCCCACCCCCATCCCTCCCGG
>PVIU01016595.1:0-44545 GCA_004026605.1 Ondatra zibethicus | reverse complement strand
GTGTGTGTGTGTGTGTGTGTGTGTGTGTGTGTGTGTGTGTGTGTGTGTGTGTGTGTGTGTGTGTGAAGTGAAGTGATTAATTGTACACATCTGTTCAACTAGAACAGTTTAAAAGCACCTCCCTACACTTGGATGAAATTATGTCTCTATCGTCTGGTCAAAGCCTTACCTAGAGTGAGAAGAGACGTCACTTTTAATAATGGATTATAAAGACAAAAACAGAATTTTAAAGAAGAGTCATTAGTGATGTTTTCGTTATCAACAGGGCCTAACAGGAGCCGGGGGGGGGGGGAAGGTAGGATATGGGGATGTTTGACGAAAGGATGTCTTTTGGTTGTTTTGCTTTGTTTTTAATAAGTATGCTAAGATGTTAAATATTACTCTTCCTTCATCCACTCTCTGCCTCCCTGTACTTTGAGACTCAGCTCAAGCACAATTTCTGCAGCAGCCTTCCCTCGTGCTTTCACGGATACTGACAGGTACCCTATGACAGGCGACATTGTGAGTCCCTGTCTAGTAGGCTCTGCAGTGAGGCCCAAGAAACCCGCGTTCCCTGCCTCCTGCCTGGGATCCCCGGTTGCCCACTCTTGCAGTAGGACCTCCCCTAGCCTCAGAGAGCTATCAGACGAGACCACTGGGCTCTGAGTTCCTTCAGAGACCCTGCCATGATGTCTGTCTCTGGTGCTGGGGCCTGAACTCAACTCGGAAGCTGGGACATGCTGCTGCGTCTCTATTGGTTTGTGGCATTAAGAAAACTCTTTAAGAAACTCCTTTGTTCCCTAGGAATCTGTCTCTTGAACTCCTCCCATCGCAGACTTAATAGGTATCCAAATGTTGGACATTTATTGTCCTAAAAACTCAGGAATCCTGTCCCGTTATGGGTGAGTCTAATAGGTCTCTCGCTCTTTACTTCGGTAGTTTTCATTGGCTATCAGTGACTGAGTATCAGACAAAACTCCCAGGGACTTGGCAAAAGGAGACAAATGTATTTCTCTGCACTTGCAGCTGTTTCCTCTGGATTGCAACATTTTCTGCTGCAGAGAAGGCCCAAGGAACTCACAAGCTGCCGCCCCCCCCCCCCCGAGGTTCTACACGTAGAACTTAATCGCTAGCGAGAAGACCCTTAGTGGAACTGCCTGCAGATTGCACAGGGAGGGGGGGAGGGGGAGGGGGAGGGGGAGGGGTGGGGGGAAGGAGCCATCAAGAAGTTAAACAGGAAGGTCACGTATCAGATAACTTCATGTATTTGGCATGTGCAGAGGAGGTAAGTCTGTGGAATGGCTGGTCAGCAGGTTCAGGGCTGTCTTTTGGGCTAGTGAAAATATACAATTAGATGGTTGCACAGTATCTTCACTGTATTAACTATACTGTTGTTGTTGTTGTTTTCCGAGACAGGGGTTCCCTGTGTAGCCCAGGGAGTCCTGGAACTCACTCTGTAGACCATGCTGGCCTCGAACTCATCTGCTTTCCTCTGTCCTTGGATCAAAGGCACGCGCCAACACCACTCCGAAAATATACTGGTTTTTGTTTGTTAGCTTGTTTTGTTTGTTTTGTTTTGGAGACAGAGCCTCATGCCACTCAGCCTGGTCTTAAACTCTGAGGCCAGGCTCTTATCTTAACTCCTGGCTCTCCTGCCTTTACCTCCAAGATACTGGGATTTCAGGCATGAGCCACCATGATTGACTCAAGAGCTTGTGTTTGAGGACAGCCTGGACTACACAGAAAGACCCGGGATCAAAAAGTTTAAAAAAAAAAGTATTTTCTATTAAAAACAGGTCTCTCTATGTAGCCTTGATTGGCCTGGATCTCTCTCTTCTTTCGAGTTTTTGAGACAGTCCTTGAACTCAGAGATCCACCCACCTCTGCCTTCTGAGTGCTGGGATTGTTGTGTCACACCCAACTTAAAAATTCCTATTTATTTATTTATTTATTTATTTATTTATTTAGTCTCTCTCTGTCTCTGTCTCTCTGTCTCTGTCTCTCTCGTGTGTAGCAAGTAGCAAGAAATATGTGTGTGTGTGTGTGTGTGTGTGTGTGTGTGTGTGTGTGAGAGAGAGAGAGAGAGAGAGAGAGAGCATGTGCTGAAGGTTGTTGTGCCTGAGTCCTGGATCCCCAAGAAGGCCACCATGGAGACACACTTCCACTTCCAAGTGCAAAAGCAAGGTTTCGTTTACATACCAGCTAGCACGGGTCTGGTCTGACACAGCAGATGGAGCGAGAAGAACACTGTCTGCTATTGTAAGGGGTTTATAAAGACAAAAACCACAAAGCAGTCACAAGGTTACAGTCTCAAAATACAAAATTACATATCCTATATCACAATTGGCTACAGGTGAGGTAAAGCTCAGCTGTTAGTTCCTGATAGGCTGTTAGTATCTAAGGGGGACAGCAACAGCCCCCCCCTGGTTACATCTTCCAGACATCTGCAGGGCCTGTTTGAAATATTACCCAGCTGATAGGGGAAGTTGGGTGGTCAACATTCTCTGTATGACAATGGGTGGGGGAATGGGGTGTAGTCAGCAACTTTGTGTAACTTAGGTTTCTCCATTAGCTAATACTTCCCCTAAAGAGGGGTCCAGTGGCCTTTCAGCTCCTCCTGGGAGCTGGGGGGGGGTTGGCCTTCAGCTCTTTAGCTTCTCATGGTGACTGGGGTGTAGTTCAAGGTCCCAAAAGGGCCCAGCACAGAAATGTAATCTTTTCTGGCCCTTCAAGGTTAGCTACCCAGTCTCGCTTTTCACTGCTTAAAGATTGGTTTTCTCTTAACCGGAGGTTCTAATCCAACCCCCTAGAGCAGTGGTTCTCAACCTGGGGGTTGTGACAGAGGTTGCCTAAAACCATCTGAAAATGCAGACATTTACAATTCGTAACAGTAGCAAAATTACAGTTATGAAGGAGCAACAGAATGATTCACAGTTGGGGTCACCACAGCGTGAGGAGCTGTAGTAAAGGGTCACAGCATTAGGGAAGGGAAGAACCGCTGTCCTAGAGAGTGCCTTCTCTGTCCTCTCCACCTCAGGGCCTGAGTCTGTATCCTTCCAGTATCACCTAAACACAGCCCCTAGTGAACCTGCCAGCTACAGTGATACAAAGTACTGACTTCTAGGCCAACTAAACCTGGATTTGAACAGGGTGTGCCATTTCTCACCTCTATAACAAGGTTATAAAGCCTTGGGTATCTGGGCTTCTCTGTGAAGCAAAGACTTAAGAGCGGCCTTATAGGTGTAAGGTTTAAAGACATTCTGATCACTGGGCATGGCTCTGACACCAAGCAGTGTGGCAAACACTTCTGTTGTATGGTTACTCCTGTGGTGTGTCACCTTCAGGATGTCTCATGACCGCTTTCCCTAAGCCCTCAAGACTTCTCTCGCACTAACCAAAAATCCCCAGAACATCTTCTTGCCAAGTTTCTCAAATGTCCGGTGAACCTTGTACTGAGCCATTCCGTGCCTTCAAAGGTGGCTCCACCCTGAACACCCAAGCAGTATTTTAGCCCACTTAAAAACTGTGGTCAGGGGTTGGGCAGTGGTGACGCACGCCTTTAATCCCAGCACTCAGGAGGCTGGGGCAGACGGATCTCTGTGAGTTCGAGGCCAGCCTGGTCTACAAGAGCTAGTTCCAGGACAGCCAGGGCTGTTACACAGAGAAACCCTGTCTCGAAAAAAACAAAAACAAACAAACAAAAAGACCGTGGTCAGGTTTGTCTCAGGCACTCAGTTTATTTCACAATCTTTCCTAGCTGAAGCGCTTTACTGATTGAAAAAAATAAACATTAGCCAGTGTTAAAAATGGTAAAAACTATTCTTACAATGTCTACACATAGTAAGTTCTGTGGCATTTTCCTGTAAAATGTATCTCATGACAACTTCTTCATTTCCAGAACACAGTCAGTGGACTCCACTTCCTTCTCCTCTCCAAAGCCTTGTTTTTAGACCATGATAATATTTTGAATTTTAGTTTTCATTTTTCTATCTTGTTCTTCTTTCTGATATTTTAATTTTTTAATTTAATTCTTTGTGAATTTCATACATTGCATTTCGATCATTTTCACTACCTCCCCAATCTTTATATTAATTTAAAACTTTTCGTTTTATTTTCTTTCCTCTTTAAATCCAAAAAAAATGTTTTCCTATTAATTATTTTGATAATCATTAGGGCATAAAAATAAGCTAGGCATGGTAGCGTGCACCTTTAATTCCAGGAAGTTTGAGGCTTGCCAGGGCAATATAGAGACCTTGTCTCAAAATCAAACAAAAGACAAAGCATAAAATTAAGCAATTTTGACTACTTCTTTGGTTTTTCAAGACAAGGTTTCTCTGTAGGATGATCCTGGAACTAAGTTTGTAGAACAGGCTGGCCTTGAACTCAGAGATCCACCTGCCTCTGCCTTCTGAGTGCTGGGATTAAAATCGTGAACTACCAACTCCTGGACTTTTTTTTTTCAAGACAGGGTTTCCATATGTAGCCTTGGCTGTCCTGAAACTCATCCTGTAGACCAGGCTGGCCTCAACCCCAGAGATCAGCCTTCTTCTGTCGCCCAAGTGCTGGGATTAAAGGTCCACGTCACTTCTGCCCTGATGGATTTACTCTTCTTAAACAATGTCTTACTCACTGTTCTATCACTGTGAAGAGACTCTGTGACCAAGGCAACTCATCAAAGAAAGCATTTAACTGAGGGCTTGCTTACAATCTCAGAGTCCTCCATCATCTTCTGGGTGGGAAGTGTGGCGGCAGGCAGGCATGCTCCGAGAAGACGCTGCGAGTACTGCATCCTGACCCACAGGCAGCAGACAGACACGGGGCCTGGCTTGGGCTTTCCCAGTGACACACTCCTCCAATAAAGCCACAGCTGTGCCACACCTCCTCGTCCTTCCCAAACAGTAGACCAGCTGATGATTAAGCATTCAAATAGATGAGCCTATGAGGGTTATTATTCCACCACAGGCAATTGGAGAACCTCAGAGAGTTCTAATGACAATTCTTACTATGTCCTCTGTTAGTCTTCATTTTATTTCCATAACTAAGATTGGTTTGGGGACAGCAAGGTTAAGACAGGGTCTATGTAACCCAGGCTAGTCTCAAACACTCACTATTCCCTCCTCAGCCTCTGGAATATTTCTATGGCATTTCCAGGAGTGGGGACTTCAGCCTGAAACACCATGTCTGAACCAAGTAAGTTTTTTTTTTTCATGTGTATGAGTGTTCTGCCTGTATGAATATCTATGTACCACCTGCATGCAGTGGCTTCGGAGATCAGAAGAGGGTGTTGTGTCTCCTAGGGGCAGGGCTACGGACAGTTGTGAATTACCATGTGAGCCCTGGGAATCAGATCTTGGATCTCTGGAAGAGCAGCCAATACTCTTAACCACTGAGCCATCTCTCCAGCCCCAAAGTAGCTATTTTTAACAATATAGTAAATATGTGGGTTTTCCAGAAATCTCTTTTTGTGTTTACTGCTCCATCTCCCTTCTGAATCCATCTTTCTGTGCTCCAAACATTCTTTTTCAGCAAATCCTTTGTTATTTTCAGAGATTTGTTGAGGTCAAATTTAAGTTTCAGTTTCTTTGAACACCTTCACCTGTTCGATTGCTTTGTTGTGTGTGTGTGTGTTGTTTGTTTGTTTGTTTGTTTTGTTGTTGTTGGTTTCCAGTGGCTGAAACATCAGGTCCCAGGCATGCGAGGCCAGGGCCATCCCCAGTCCTTTGATGTCCTCTCCAGTCTAATGCTTCCTTCTCCAATTTTGTTTCAATCTACTGTTGAACCAGGTCGTTTGTCCTGTAGGATACCTTTGCAATCTGAATTTGCACCTCAGAGGTCCATATGATATTTCCCAAGTTTCCTGTAAATTAGTAAATGGTTCTAGACCAGGGATTGATCAAAATCAGATCAAAATGTTTTTGTTGGCTTGTTGGGAACTGTGAGGCCTAGCTTTGGACCAGTATACATGATCAACCAACGGGTCTCCAGATGAGGCAAAGCCCACAGGGAACAGTCTCACTCTACAAGGACCAGTGGACATTGGGACAGCACAGAAGACTGCTGGGACTGTTCAGCCTGCACGCTCTCTTCTCTCTGATTCTCTTGACAGTTTTTAGTGTCACTTTGTCAGTCACACATGGGACAGATGTGATCTTCTTTTTTAAAATTTATTTATTTATTTATTCATTCTGTATACAGTGTTCTGCCTGCATGAATGCTTGCAGGCCAGAAGAGGGCACCAGATCTCATTACAGATTGTTATGCACCACCGTGTGTGTGTGTGTGTGTGTGTGTGTGTGTGTGTGTGTGTGTGTGTGTGTGTGTGTGTGTGTGTTGGGAACTGAACTCAGGAGAAGCAGCCAGTCCTCTTAAGTGCTGAGCCATCTCTCCAGCCCCCTGAAAACCCCATTTTTTTTCTTGAATATTTTCCCCTAAAATTCCCCGGGAGCTGATGCTTCCCAGATTTCTTGTCTGGAGATGTCAGCTGTCACTCCAGACCCCAGGAGGGGGTCTAATTTAGTTTTGTAAAGACAGGATGTACCTGGCTCAGTATTTGGCCAAACTAGCAAAACAATAAAGTGTTTTTGGTTTAAAGATGTTTTGATGTAAAAGTTGGGAGAAACATATTTGAACTATTTGCCTTAGCCAAAGGTTAATGTTGGAGGACGAGAAAAACTTGTTTGTTAATATGGAAAAACATGCTTGCTTTGATGTATAAATATATATGGCTGGAGCTATTCAGGAGGTGGGCACTTGCATGAAACTCATCTTGTCATTGAACAATTCATTTCTTCATACTAATACCCTTTCCCTGTCTCAGGACTTGAACCCAGGCTGCATTGGGATCACAGCATTTGCTGTTTGTTTGTAACAGGTTTGTAACAGGCTGGCCTTGAACTTCCAATCCACTTGCCTCCTGCTGATCATCACACCATTGTAGGCAGAGACTGCTCATTCATTTCCCACCACCCAGACCTGGAATAATCACACAGAAACTATGTTAATTATAACACTGCTTGGCCAATAGCTTAGACATATTCCTGGCTAACTCTTATATCTTAAATTAACCCATTTTTATTATTTTGTATTTTACCACAAGGTTCATGGTTTACTAGCAAGGTTCCAGGGTCTGTTTCCTTCGGCAGCTACATGGCATCTCCCTGACTCTGCCTACTTTTCCTCTCTATCTCTGCTTGGAATTCCTGCTTTGCTCTCTTCTGCCCTGCCATAGGCCCAAGCAGCTTCTTTTCATTAACTAATGAAAACAACACATATACAGGACCTCCCACATAACACCATCACACACAGCTTTTGTTTTTTTGAAAAGCAAATTGGAATTGTATACCTCACTACAGTCAGAAGGACATATTTTTCTCTCTTTAGTGATGAATTTTGGTTGCTTATTGCCTAGACACATTAACTTACTAGAAGTCATAAAATGCAGGAATTACAATTATGTTATACTATCTTTAGGGTCTCAAAAGTAGTTATTTTTAACATATAGTCAATACTTAAATTTGCCAGAAATCTATTTCTGTGTTTAGTATCCTAGTAGCCTAGGCCTGCCTGGAACTCTTCAGCCTTCCATGTATTGAGATTAAAGGGGCAATGCATCACCTTTATTTATTTACTGAATATTTGTAGAAATTTCCCATTATTTTAAGACATGGTTTCCATGAGAAAAACAAGATAAAACTAGGAATGGTGGCCCACACCTGGCATTGAAGCATATGGTAGGCAGATCATCCTAGGCTGAGTTGAAAGCTCACCTTTGAAACTTTGTCTTCAAAAGTACAAAAAACAAAAGCAAAATGAACAGAGCGGGTGTTTCAGTAGGCACCCCTGGACCCACACAGTGGACCGAGAGTCAGGTCCTGCAAGTCGGCCTGTGACTTCCACTCCTGTGCTGTGGCACACACAACTATGCCCACTTACCCACAAGTATATAAATATAAAGAAATGTAACAAAAATTTTAAAACAAAACAAAAACAGTGTAACTATCTGATGCTTTCCTTTTACCAACAGTTTTCAAAATGGAGTGATACAACAGCTTTCTTCAATAATGGCCGACCACTTTTCATTTTTAAGTATAATTGTGAATTTAGATTTAAAATATTTTGTGTGTTTCAATTCAATACATCCTGTAATAGACTTTCTTTTGGGCCACCAACTAGCTCCCAAATCATGACATGGAAACTTATTATTAGCTATGCATCCTCAGCCTTATTTATTTATTTATTTATTTTGTTTCAAAACAGGGTTTCTCTGTATGGAACTTGTTCTATAGACCAGGCTGGTCTCGAACTCACAGAGATCTGCCTGCCTCTGCCTCCTGAGTCCTGGGATTGAAGGTGTATGCCACCACTGCCCAGCAAATTCTCAGCCTTATCTTCTGCTAGTTCTACTGGTTCTTCTAACTTAAATGAACCTGTTTCTCTTCATCTACATTTTGCCTTGGGTATTTTTACCTTTCTCTCATTCTGTATGTCCTTCTCTGTTCCAACTGGCTTGCAAATGCCTGCCCTGACCCTGCTTCTTTCTTCCTCACTCTCTCCTCTCAAGCCTAAATTCCTCCTCCTACTTATTGTTTCTGCCCACCAACCCTGCCTATCCCTCTCCTGCCTAGTTATTGGCTGTTTCGTTTTTTATTAGATCAATCAGGTTCCTTAGGCAGGCAAGGTAAAACAGCAACACATTTTTACATAAGTATACAAATACAACATAAACAAATGTGGCATACCTTTACAAAGTTAAAGTAATATTCCACAACAACATACAGTATCCATTTTGATAATTAATTTGTTCCATCTTTGACAAGTGGCAACAACCATATTCTATTCCTTTTGATACATTCTTTGTTTGTTTGCTCGATTGGTTTGAAACAGGATCTCATTATGCAGACTTAGCTAGCCTGGAACTCCTTATGTAGACCAGGCTGGCCTGAAACTCATAGAGATCCGTTTCCCTCTACTTCCTGAGTGATGAGAATAAAAACCTGTGCCCAGGTTGATACAGTATTTTAAAGCTTTACTACCTATCTTGGATAACTCCTGGTCCAAAATAGGAATAAGCTACTTCTACAAGGAATCCCGGTTGGTTTGTTTGTTTGTTTCTTCCTTCCTTTTTTTTTTCGGGGGGGGGGAGGGTGTTTTGAGATAGGGCTTCTTTGTGTATCCTTGGCTATCCTGGAACTTGTTCTGTAGATTAGGCTGACCTCAAATTCAGAGATCTGCCTGCCTCTGCCTCCTGAGTGCTGGGACTAAAGGCGTGTACCACCACTACCCAATTGAATCCTGATTTCTAATAGTGGGAAATCATACTTATGTATCACAACTTAGACACTAGAAGTGTTCATTACTACATGATCATTGCTTCTAGGTTTTCTTCATTATAAATTAGGGATTTTTAAAGACAAAATGCAATGAACACAGTTACCTTTGCCATTTAAATTAATTTTTTAAACTTAATTTTTTTATGTTTATGGGCATTTTGTCTGCATATATGTCTGTGTGCCATATGGATGCAGTACCTGAGGAACCCAGAAGGGAGCGACACATTCCCCTGGAACAGTTTAGATTTAGAATTAAATCTTTTACTTAATTCGTCAACAACATGAATCAGCATTTCTATCCCACATCAAAGATCATGGTTCTCAAAAGCCCCAGCATTAGCCACCTGTGATTACAGGAAGTTGAGGCAGGAGAATTGCAAGTTTTAGGCCAGTCTGAAATAGTATATAGTATTTAGTATTTAGTGAGACTCTGTTTCAAACAAAACAAAACAAAAACTCACCATTATTACTTAATTTAAAAATAAAATTTTACAGCTGGGTGTGGTGGTGCACACCTTTAATCTCAGCACTCAGGAGGCAGAGGCAGGTGGATCTCTGAGTTCAAGGTCAGCCTGGTCTACAGAGTGAGTTTCAGTACAACTAGGGCTACAAAGAGAAATCCTACCTTGAAAAAACAAAAACCAAACAAACGAAGATTTTATTTTTCATGTGTGTGTTGGGAGGAGGTCGAGTAGTTCCCAAGGAGGCCAGAAGAAAGTATTGAATTCCCTGGAGGCTCCTGATGTCGGTGCTGGGAACCAAACTCAGTTTCTTCAAAAGCAGTCCATGCTCTCAACGGTGGCGCTGTATCTCCAGCCTCCATTAATTTTTTTAATCCCACAACACATTCAAAATAGTTCCAGAATAATACCAACACTACTGTCAATGATAATGAGGACTTTAAAATACTTTTGCAGTAGTTAGGTACTAGGCCCATGCCTATCATCCCAGGATAATTGCCTCAAACGTGAGACCTACCTAGTCAACATAGTGAGTTCTAGGCCAGCCCAGAACTATGCATCTAACATCACCGTATCAAAACAATAATGATTTCCTTTTAAAAAAATTACTTATTAAAAAAATTTGTGTGTGTGTGTGCTAGAGTGTATGTGTGTGCACCATGTGTGTGCAGAAGCCACCAGAGGTCAGCCAAGAGCATTGGATGCCCTGGAACTGGAGCTATAGTTAGTCAGGAGCTGTAATACGGGTGCTGGAAATGGAACCCAGGTCCTCTGTACAAGTAACAAGTGCTCTTAACCACTGAGCCGTGTCTCCAGACTCAAGAAACTATTTTTTTTTGCATTTATTTTTGGTTTTAGAGTATATGCCACTTTGCACATTATAGGCAAATTATTATGTCTTCAAGTCATTTGAATAGTTTAGTTGGGGGCATTTTATAGAATCAGAGTTCTTTAAACTCTGGTTTTGTGAGATGGCTCAGCAGGTGGAGGCAACCACTACCAAACCCGACACCGGATCCCTAGGACTCAGCGGGAGGAGAGCTGGCTCCTGTGAGTTGTTTCCTGATGTCCATATGGTTCCACACAGACACACAGACATACACACACACACACACACACACATACACACACACACACACAGAGAGAGAGAGAGAGAGAGAGAGAGAGAGAGAGAGAGAGAGAGAGAGAGAGAGGCTAAATAATGTAAAAAGTTATGGCATGGTCTTGTATAGTTGAGAAAAAAACTAAATTTATTATAAAAACATGCCTGCATGTTCCCCACACCTTCTCTTTTGTAGACTGCATGTTTGCATGTGTATCTGGGCCTGTAGACTGAACTGGGTGTAGAGCTGACAGGGCCAGAGGCTTTGGTGACACAGTAAGCAGTCCTGTGCTGCTTTCCCTTGGCAAATACTGAAGGGGTGTGACCCCAGAAATGCCTACAGGTGCAAAAACAGGACACAAATAAATTCCATGGTTCTAATAATATCTTCCAAAAGTCAGAATCTTTCTACAGAAGTATATTCTTGACTCTCTTCTCTCCCCATCCATCCACCCAACGCCTCTTCCCCATGGATAGATAGTTTCAAAAACCTCTGCTCTGGTTCTTTGCCTCTCCTCTGCTATTGTCTCCCAACACCCTGCTTCGCTTCTGTTATTGTCTTCCTACAACCCCCACACACAGTCTAGACTATTGATTACGATTTTACGTGTATTGATGAGGGGAGGAGGAGGAACTGTCGCACAGACTAGCATCACGGAGATGTGGAGATGGAATAGACAGCTGCAGAGATCCGAGCCCTCCTCCCAAACAATTGTGCTCTCGGATTTCTTCTCTGAACAGCTGGGCCTTTCAGCTTCTGAAATATTTGGCAGAGATGGGGGAGGGTCTCAGAATTATGTTTGCTGTCCATCTTCAAAGCCAGATACCTCCACATCCCATACGTGGAAATTCAATGGGATACTCAGCACAGTAAAATTGACGGCAATAAATAAGAGGCCATTGCTGTTCTTAAAGGCCAGGAGCTCGTTACTGAGACTACTGGAGGAACAGAGTGGCAGAGACGGTAGAGCATACAAGCTGGAGTTAGAGATCTGACTTGGCTGTCATGTTTCTTTATTCTCTCTCTCACTTGGTACCCAACAGTCCATATTCTGTCCATCCTGCTTATCCTTCTCAGTGCCTTGACTCCCACACCCTACTGCCACCAACGCTCCTGGAATTTTGGACTTAGCTATTTTTAAAACTGTCAACTCAGTAGCCACCTCCCTCCTCCTGTCAGCTGTCGAGCCCTCAGGCCAGCCATATACTCTCCCTTCCCCCTCCCCCAACACCAAACCTTCTCTGGCTCTCTGACCTCCGTGAGACTGCAGCTAGTCTGGGGAACTGGGAGAGACATGGAGAAAGAGATTGGGGACCCCAGGCTGGAGCAGACCAACAGAATAGGCAACTATGGCTGGCGAACCGGGTATCAGAATAATGTTTGACCTCGGGAAACAGTAAGTTCAGATGATATTGCAATTGCTTTGATAAGCATTTGGGTTGAGGCTAGAATTTCATAAAATTACAGACATCTGTTCTGAAAACTAAGATTTCTCCTTACCAAGTACCCCAGTCTCCACTCCTCCTGCCTCATTATTTTGGTTTCCAAGCTGTGCCTACATGATGTTTCATGGTGCCTCTTCTCCGGCCCTCTTAACTTTCCTCTGCACTTTATTACACTAAGACTTTGGGGTGTGGGGTGTGGGGATAATGCTGAGGACCAAACCCAGGACCTTGAGCATGGTAGACACTCACCTACCACTGAGTTACACTCCCAGCCCCTACCTCAAGCCCTCTCAGACCTCCCACAGGACTCTTTCCCAATTCATAGTCTTACTCCAAAGAGGGGGTTTCGGCAGGAGAAAGGGAGACAGACCATCCCCAATATCTGTCCCCTCAAAGACCAGGAACTTCTGGATTTGTAAATGGGGGTGGGGATAATAGGAAGAGTTACTCTTCAGGTCTGGAAAAACGCACAAACTGTTGACCAGGCAAAAACAAGTATTAATTTGAATGCTTGGTTTGTCTCCTATCCCGAGAGAGAGGGATCATAATGTCAGCCCTCTAGAGTAGCTAAGAGATTGGCTCCTCTTTCACTGGAAAAGTGACATTCTAAAAGGCACTAGTCTACGATGTTTACCCTTTGTGCCCTTCTAACACAATGAAGAAAAAGAAATGGGTGGTGGTTGGCGGATGGAGGGACTCTCATGGCTGTGAGGGACAAGCAAGAGGTATGTTTTTAAAGCATTGTCAGACCCCAGGACTTCTGGGGAACCCACTGAGACCATCAGGACCTCACTTTCCCCAGGAATCCCTCCATTTTTGACACATCTACTATTTGGTAGTCAAGATGGGGCAATACGGTGGACTCTGCCCACTGAGGTCATTCAACCTTCCCTCCACCCCCCACCCCCTGCCTAGGGGTATTGCACAAGGGACCTGAAGGTGGCCACAGGAACGGGGCACAGGGGCTCGCCAGCCACACTCACCATCTGGAAGCCTTCCACTTCCCAAGCTCCAGTCTGTGTAATTCTTGCCTTGATCTCCCCAGATTCTCCCCTCATCATCTTGACCCATTTTCAGGCCCTTCTCTGTCCCCACACCCAGTCACATTTCTTTTTCCAGTCACAGAACTGCCTGTCGAAATTCACTAGGTAGGAGGTTCATCTGCTGGGAAGAACCGGCGCCTGGGGGAATCTGGCTGGATAGGTATGGGGGATCGAGGCCAGGCCCCTAGTCCCTGGTTACCCCATGGCGGTCCCCCAACTCTAAGCACCCTCACTCTACTGCTGCTCCTCTGTGGACAGGGTAAGGAAGGGCCAGGGAAAGGTTAGACTGTGCCGGGTGGGGGTGCGCATGTGAGCACATATGAGGGGGGGGATGGGTGCTGAGTCCCAGACCCTCACCAGCTCTAAAAGAGGCCTGTCTTGTTTCCCATTTAACTGGCAGAGGGACACAGATCCCTAGACTCTAGGGAAAAGAAGTCTGACTGGCTTGCAAGATTTTTAGTAGAGAAAAAGCGGGAAGGAGGCGAGGAGTAGGGGGCTGAAGGTTGGGGCTGGGAGAGAGCCCCCGCTGAGTGGTAGGAATGGCTGGGATGGAGGATGCCTTTTGACAGGCGTGTACTGGACTTGGATAGGACCTGCGTCTGGGCACCGTCTCACTGTCTTTTCCTTCTGTCCTCAGCTCACTCTCAGTGCAAGATCCTCCGCTGCAATGCCGAATACGTCTCGTCCACTCTGAACCTTCGGGAAGGGGGCTCACCGGGCACGCCGCGCGGAGGCGGCCGTGGTGGGGTATCAGGTGGCTTGTGTCGTGCCCTGCGCTCCTATGCACTCTGCACTCGGCGCACGGCCCGCACCTGCCGCGGGGACCTCGCTTTCCACTCCGCTGTGCACGGCATCGAGGACCTGATGATCCAGCACAACTGTTCCCGCCAGGGCCCCACGGCCCCGCCCCCGGCCCGGGGTCCCGCCCTTCCCGGAGCCGGCCCAGTCCCTCCGACCCCAGACCCCTGTGACTACGAGGCCCGGTTTCTCCGGCTGCACGGTCGGGCCCCGGGCTTCTTGCATTGCGCCTCCTTCGGGGATCCCCATGTGCGCAGCTTCCACCACCACTTTCACACATGCCGTGTCCAAGGAGCTTGGCCCCTGCTGGATAACGACTTCCTTTTTGTCCAGGCCACCAGTTCCCCCGTGGCATCAGGGGCCAACGCTACCACCACCCGGAAGGTCAGGAATACAGTTTTCCTCCCAATCCAATCCTCTAGCGGGTCCACCCGTTACACCACTCCTCGTTTTCACTCTTCCTCAGCCACCCAGCTCCCAGTTCCTCATCTTCCCCAAACATTCCCTCCCATCCTGAATGGTTTCCTCCTATCCAAACATTTGCTCTTCTAAATCAATTTCTCTCGATAGGAATTTTATTCAGAAGCAGGTAACACTGAAGAAGAAGCTGGGGTGGCCCCCAGGGCTAGCAGAAGGGACACTTTATTTTCTTTGGAAGTTGCTGAGATTGAGACAAAAAAATGGGGGGGGGTGTTAAATAGGGATTGGATACTATTGGAAGGCAGTGGGGGATGGGATCAAGGACTGAGGACCGTGAAGACAACTTGCGTCTGCTGGAGTCCGATCCCTGACGATATATGCTGCTTGACTATGGGGAGGATGCGCTGAGCCCTAATAAACTATTTTCCTCTTTGCCTGAACAGATCACCATCATATTTAAGAACATGCAGGAATGCATTGACCAGAAAGTCTACCAGGCCGAGGTGGATAATCTTCCTGCTGCTTTTGAAGATGGTTCTATCAATGGAGGCGACCGACCTGGGGGCTCCAGCTTGTCCATTCAAACTGCTAACCCTGGGAGCCATGTGGAGATCCGAGCTGCTTACATTGGGACAACTATAATCATTCGACAGACAGCTGGACAGCTCTCCTTCTCCATCAGGGTAGCCGAGGACGTGGCACGGGCCTTCTCGGCTGAGCAGGACCTCCAGCTGTGTGTTGGGGGATGCCCTCCGAGTCAGCGACTCTCTCGCTCGGAGCGCAATCGCCGAGGGGCTATCGCCGTAGATACTGCCAGAAGGCTGTGTAAGGAAGGGCTTCCCGTTGAAGATGCCTACTTCCAATCCTGTGTCTTTGATGTTTCAGTCTCTGGTGACCCCAACTTTACTGTGGCAGCACAGACAGCTCTGGACGATGCCCGAGCCTTCTTGGCGGATTTAGAGAAATTGCACCTTTTCCCCTCAGATGCGGGGCCTCCTCTAGTCCCAGCAACCGTCCTTGTGCCGCTTCTTTCAGGCCTCTTTGTTCTGTGGATTTGCATTCAGTAAGTAGGCCAGCAACCCCGTGACTAGTTTGGAAACGATTTGAGGGTAGAGGTTGGTGTGACAAAACACAAAGATGCGCCAAAGAAAACAGTGAAGACAGGGAGCTACAGAACACAATGACATTCACCCAGAATCGGATGAGGCTGCAGCCCAGGACTCAAATGATGCCAGAATAAGGATTCTGGACCAGAGCTTTGCATTGCGGACGTTGGTAGTGGCTCTTCACCATGAATTAATTTCCCCAGTCCCATTTGTGATAGGTCAATTACTCCACTCCACAAACACCTGACATCACTCCTACACGTCTAGGGGTTGTGAGAGTGCTAATGACCAGCAAAACATTAAAGCGTTGAGATGTCTTAAAGGCAAGAACTAAAAAAAGGAAGACGTGATTATCTATAAGAAAGGCAAAAGAGGAGAAAATAATTAGGGAAAGCTTTTGGGTTCAGAAATGAAGCAGGCGTTGTCTAGTTCTCAGACAAAGGAAGTCAGCTTTTGGAGACCAGTACCAATACAGAAACTGGCATCCCCTCCCCACTAATCTGTTATTAAAGCTATGAATTCTCCACACTGTGCTCAGTCACCTGTGTTGAATCCCTTTCCAGATGTGTGACATGGAGTTGAAATAATGTGTTCACTCCACTGAAAGAGGTCCCGGAGTTTTCAGCCATGTATCTGCCCTTTTGAAATCCACAGACTATTAGACAAAACTGGTTCACAGGAAGGAATCATGAGTATTACTATTATTTATTATTATCATTGTTTTTAATTTTGATGGAGCCTCACGTAGCCTAGGCTGGCCTTGAACTGCTGGTCCAACCGTCTCTACTCCTCAAGTGCTGGAGTTAGAATTCACCTATGTCTTGGAGTGTGTACGTAGTTCTTCACCGAATTCTATGGCCTTTGGGTTCACGTGGGGAGAAGGTGGTTGAGGAGCAGAGTAATGAGAAGTGAGGAACGACACAGAGATGGCACTGTGAAGTGTGTAGCATCTGAACAGTGTGGGGCTTTCCAGGAAATGAGAACCAAGGGAGTTATCCCCAGAGTCATGGCTAGTGAAAAACTAGTGAAACTCAGATGGAGTCATGAGATAGAAGGTTTAGGTAGGCAGGAGGAATCACAAAACACCATGGGAGTGGGGCTGAGGAGTTCAAACTGGTCATGAACATTTATTTAAAACTTAAAATTTGCCAGGCAATGTTATCAACACTTAAATATCTGTATAACAAAGTTATAAACACATTAAAAATGCATGAATCTGGAGATATGGCTCGGTGGTTAAGAGCACTTATTGCTCTTGCAGAGAACTTGGGTTCTGTTCCCAGCACCCACAATGCTAACCAGTGGTCTACAACTCCAGTTCCAGGGGATGTGACATGCCGTCAGGCGTCCTCCGGCACCTGAATGCAATAGTGCACATAAATTCATCCAGGCACACACACATATATATACATTTTTTAAGTCCTTAAACATACATAATTATGGACTAAGGACTAGGCATGTAACTCAGTGATAGAGCATTGGAGCAGCATGTACAGGGACCCTGGGCTTGATCACTAGTACTGCAAAATAATAATAACAACAACTACAATAACAATTCTTTAGCTTGCCACGGTAGCACACACCAGTAATCCCAGCACTCAGAAAGTGGAAGCAGAAGGATCAGGAGTTCAAGGTCATCTTTAGTTAGGTGTGAGATTCAAGGCCAGCCTGAGCTATGGAATCCTGTCCCCACCCTCCTTCTCAAAACTAAACTAAGTAATGGGGCTGGTTTGCATAACTCTCTAAGAAAGACAGTATTCTTCTATCTGTGCCTATGGAGATACACAGACAGACACGGAGTGATCAAAGGCATGCATCGCCACGCCCAGCTCAGAAACCTACCTCTTTATCACTCCAGCATATTGCTGAGGAAACAGAGCAATAAAGGATTGTGATTGTGGAGCCAGGCAGAGGAGGAGGGAGGCCGTGGATGCCACTGCAAAAGCTCCTTTCTGGCCCAGCAGTGGTGGCCTATGTCTTTAATTCCAGCACTGGGGAGGCAGAGGCAGGCAGATCTCTGTGAGTTCGAGGCCAGCCTGGTCTACAGAGTGAGTTCTGGGACAGCCAGGATTGTTACACAAAGAAACCCTGTCTCGAAAAAGAGAGAGAGAGAGAGAGAAAGCTGTCTTCTCATGGAAAGCCAAAAAGCAACTGTTGGGAAAGGGCTACAAGCCCAAAGCAATGCAGCTTGTGGAGGAAGGATCAATGAGAGAAGGTATGGTATTTGGAGTATTCTGAATAAGCTCTGCTCCTAACCAAACAGGAAGGATGATGATTGGACACAGCATCTCAGCCCTCTCCTTCAGGTACCTGTGATCTGGGGCCTCCTCTCCCTGACCTGCTCACACATTTGCGGTTATCCTCTGTGTCTTTTGGTCCCACCCTCCTGAAAACACACCCCTGTGTACCAGCACAAGGCCTGGTACCAGGCAAATATGCTACCAGCTGAGCTGCACCCCCAACCCTGCCAACACATGTATGCAGAACCCTGTCAGTTCTGGCCTGATGGCAGAAGACACAAAATAATCCCACACTAGTTCAGAATTACATATAATAAAGGGTTATTTATTTAGGGGACACGCACAGTCTCACCTGGTCTTTATACACTCTCACCCACTGATTCCCAGCCTTCCTAATGCCAGGACCCTTTAATACAGTACCTCATGTTGTAGTGATCCCCAGCCATTAAATTATCTTTGTTGCTACTCCATAACTGTGATTTTGCTACTGCTATGAATCGTAATGTAAATATCTGGTATGAGACCCCAAAGAGGGTCGTGACCCATAGGTTGAGAAGCCCTGGTCTAGCCCCTCCCCCAGTCCAAGTGTACAGTTGTCAGGTGGCAACTGGATATTCTGACAAGAGATTCTCTCCTGTCCTACTCAGCTCCCCTATGAAGGGGATCATGGCAGGAGCGTGGTGTAAACCATCAAAAACCCAAGTGGGATGATCTTTTGCAAGGGGGCGCAGCTGAACTCCCAAAGATGACCGCTGATTGCCTATAAGAACAGCACTCATGACAGACTGACAACTTGCTCCTGAATTATGCAAAGGTGGAAGGAGAGGACCAACTGCACAAAACCGTCCTCTGACGTCCACATCTGGACCCTACCAGATGTGTGCACTAGTGGAGGGTTGAGCTAGAGAGACAGCTCAGCAATTAAGAGCACTTGCTGCTCTTGCAGCGCCCTCCAGCACCCTCATGGACGCTAACAACTGTAACTTCAGTTCCAAAGGAGCCTGTGCTTCCTCTGGCCTCTGGGGGCGCTGCACGCAAGTGGGGCACAGTCGTGTATGCAGGCAAAATACCCATAATATAAAATAAAGCTTTAAAAAAATCTTGAAAAATTAAAGTAAAAAATAAAGCAAGGTGAGAACCAGGTGGGAAAGACGCCTACATCAGCCTCCGGCCTAAACAGAGAACTCTCAACAGAGGAATCTAAAATGGCTGAAAGACACTTAAGGAAATGTTCAACATCCTTAGTCATCAGAGAAATGCAAATCAAAACAACTCTGAGATTCCATCTTACACCTGTAAAAATGGCCAAGATCAAAAACACTGATGACAACTTATGCTAGAGAGGTTGTGGAGAAAAGGGAACACTTCTGCATTGCTGGTGGGAATGCAAGCTGGTACAACCCCTATGGATGTCAGTGTGTTGATTTCTCAGAAAATTAGGATACAACCTTCGTCAAGACCCAGTAATACCACTTTTAGGTATATATCCAAAGGATGCTCAATCGTGCCACAAGGACATGTGCTCAACTATGTTCATAGCAGCTTTATTTGTCATAGCCAGAAACTGGAAACAACCTAAATGCCCCTTGATTGAAGAATGGATAAAAAAAATGTGGTACATTTACACAATGGAGTACTACACAGCAGAAAAAAATAACGACAGCTTGAATTTTGCAGGAAAATGGGTGGAATTAGAAAGCATTATTTTGAGTGAGGTAACCCAGACACAGAAAGACAATTATCACATGTACTCACTCATATGTGGTTTTTAAACATAAGGCAAAGAAAACCAGCCTACAAACCACAATCCCAGAGAACCTAGACAACAATGAGGATGCTAAGAGAGACTTACATAGATCTAATCTACATGGGAAGTAGAAAGTATAAAAAGACAAGATCTCCTAAGTAAACTGGGAGCATGGGGACCTTGGGGGAGGGTTGAAGGAAGGAGGGGAGAGGCAGGGAGGGGAGCAGAGAAAAATGTAGAGCTCAATAAATATCATGAAAAAAAAAGAAAAATATTTTTTAAAAAAAGATATGAAATGCTCCAGAAGTGGCAGGAATGTAAAATGGTACATCAACTTCGTAAAACAAAAAAAATCAATTTTGGCAGTGGGGAAGGGTGCATTCATAGGCTGAAGGTTAACTCTGGGGATCTTTTCTCAGGAGCTGTCCCTCCTGTTTGCTTTAATTTTGAGACAGGAGAGGATCTCCCACGGGCCTAATGCTCACCGAGTGCCAGGCTGGCTGGCCAGCAAGCCCAGGGAGATCTGCCTGTTTCTGTCTCCCCGGCACTTTGTTACAAATTGCACCAAATTCAGCTTTTACAACAAATGTTTATTTATTTAATGGGAAGGCCACGTGTGTCAAGCATATGTCATAGCCCACATGTGGAGGTCAGAGAGAACACTTTGGAGTCATTCTGTCCTTCCATGATGTGAGACCAAACTGAGGTTATCACACTTGGTGTCAAGTGCCTTTACTGAGCCATCTCAGTGTCCCCCGCCTACACACACACATGTGCGCACACACACACACACGTGCACACACACACACACACGCACACACACACACACATATATATCCAGGTTTTTATTTTGTTTTGTTTTGTCTTGAGACAGGGTCTGCTATGTAGACCAGGTTGGCCTTGAACTCACAAGAGATCCGCTGGGATTTGATGTGTGCAGTGCCCAGTGTGCTGTTTTGTTTGTTTGTTTGTTTTGTCAACTTGACACAAGCTAGAGTTATCTGTGTAAAGGACCTTCAGTTGAGAAAATGCCCCCAACAGACAGCCTGTGCACAAGCCTGTAGGACATTTTCTTGATTAATGATTAATGTGGGGGTACCACCCTTGGGCTGTGCTCCTGAGCTGATTAAGAAATCAAGCTGAGCAAACGACTCCCGGCATCAGCTCCAGCCTCCAGGCCCCTCCCCGAGTTTCTGTTCTGACTTCCTGCAGTGGCAGAATGGAACCTGGGGTTGTAAACTGAAACAGACCCTTTCCTTCCTAAGCTGTTTTTGGTCATCATGTGTATCAGCAGCAGAAACCTCGCTGAGCCTCGTCAGCCTTTGAAAGATTCATTTCTATCACTTTTAATTCTGTGCATGAGTGTCTCTGTGCAGGTATGTGCACGTGAGGGCAGGGTTGGTTGGGTCTCCCTGGATCGGAGTCTCCTGACGTGGACGCTAGGGATGGCACTGTCCTCTGGGAGGTCTGAATGTGCTCCCTACCCAGGCTTTTGGATTTTACGTTTATTTATTTTATTTATTTATTTTTATTTTATGTATGTGTGTGCACTATGTACTTGCCTGTACACAGTGCCCTCGTGAGGTCAGAAGAGGACATCGGATCCCTTGGAACTGAAGTTACAGATGTTTGTGAGCTGCCTTGTGGGTGCCAGAAATCAAACCTGGCTTCTCGGTAAGAACAGTAAGAACGGCAAGTACTCTTAACTGCTGATACATCTCTCCAACTCCATGCCCAGCCTTTTAAATGAGGATTTCCGGGAATCAAAATTCAGGAGCTCATGCTTGCATAACAAACAGCCATTTTATCAACTGTGCTCTCTCCAGCTCTTGGGGGGTATTTTTAAAGGTGAGTATACTCTCTTGGCGTCATGGAATCTGACTACAATTCTAGCATGTAGGCAGCAGAAGCAAGAGGCTCACTACAAGTTCCAGGATAGACTAGTTAGTCTATGCACATAGGTAAACAGGGACTCTAGAGCAGCCAGGGCTATATAGTATGATGGGGTGGGAGGGGGGCGTAAGAAAGGGGTAAGGGAGAAGGAGGAAAAGGGGGGAAAGGGGAGAGGGAGGGAAGAAGAAGAAGAAGAAGAAGAAGAAGAAGAAGAAGGAGAAGGAGAAGGAGAAGGAGAAGGAGAAGGAGAAGGAGAAGGAGAAGGAGAAGGAGAAGGAGAAGGAGAAGGAGAAGGAGAAGGAGGAGAGGAGGAGGAGAGGATGAGAGGATTTGGGGATGTAATTCAGTTGGTGGAATGCCTATTAGTGAGCTTGAAGTCCTGAGAGTCATCCCTAGAACTGCTAAAAATGACTTGGTGACGCAATCCTCTAATTCCAGCACTCAGGAGGCAGAGGCAACTGGATCTCTGTGAGTTCGAGGTCAGCCTGATCTACAGAGTCAGTTCCAGGACAGCCAAGGCTATGTAGAGAAACTCTGTCTTGAAACCCCAGCTTGAACCCCACCCCCACCCCACCCCCCCAAAAAAAAGAAAGAAAAAAAAGATTTAGAGGCAGAGGGATCAGAAGTTCAAAGTCATCCTCAGCTACACAGTGATGAGGTCAGCCTGGGCTACATGAGATCTTGCTACAAAAGGAAAGAAAGGGTTGGAGAAATGGCTAGCTAAGAACTGGTTGCTTTTCCAGAGGACCTGGTTTTGTTCCCAGCACCCACATGACAGCATACAGCTGTCAGTAATGCCAGTTTCATGAGATCCAGCACCTTCTTCTGACCTCTGTGGGCACCTTGCATACATGCAGTACACATGTACATGCAGATAAAACACTCAGACACATGAAATCAAATATTTTCAAAATGGAAAGACAATAACAGTGTGTATTTACCATTAATCTAGACAGTCTACTTCTAGGAACTGATTAAAAAGAACACTCACGGAACAAACGCATCAAAACCTGGGCAGAGAGCTGGGCCAGCTGTTCTGCAGGCCGGAGCAGGAGGATCTCAAGTCCAAAGTCAACCCGGGCAACTTAGACTCAGTAAATAAATTAATTAAATGGGACCTGGCCAACAGGCATGAGTCAATACTCGCAGCATTGGGAAGGTCACATGTGCACTGACAGCTGGGCTACACAGAGACATCTGGGGTGGGGGGACACTAACTTTTCTTCCATTTATATAAAAACAAAAGATGCAAACTGACATATATTTAGAGATATCAGTGGATGCTTGGACATCTCCAAAGAAAGAGAAAGAGGCGAGAAAACCTTGGTGTGGCAATCATTTCATGGATATATATATGTACATGGATATATATATGCACATATCCACATTTGTGTTTCAAGACATGGTCTCAGCTTACAACTGCTCTGGTCGTTCTGGAACTCATTCTGTAAACCAGGCTGACTGTGAACTAGGAGATCATGCCTGGTTGATGAACATATATGTTAAAACTCATAAAGTTATATCCTGCCAGTGTGAACACCTTATCATAAATCAAGCACATCTAAGTAAAGTTGCAATTTAAAAGGTGTGGGGAAGCCCAGCATGGTGGCACACGCCTTTAACTCCAGTACTCAGGAGGCAGAGGCAGGTGAAATTCTGAGGAATTTCAGGACATCCAGCGCTACACAGAGAAACCAAGTCTCTAAAAACAAACCAAAGCCAAATAAACGAAAAGGTGGTCCACATTTTCTTCTTCCTCTGGTGAATGGGATAAGAGACATACGTATATATTTAACCCTGTGAGTAGTTCCGACGGTACACTTCGCAAGTTGTCAGCAGGTGGCGCTAGTGACTAAAAAGTTACTCAAAGACGCCAGCAATTCTCCAGAGAGGAAAATCGTTTTTCGAGACAGGGTTTCTCTGGGTAGCCCTGGTTGTCCTGGAACTCACTCTCTAGACCAGGCTGGCTTACGAACCCACAGAGATCCACCCACCTCTGCCTCCTGAGTGCTGGGATTAAGGGCGTGCGCCACCACCTCACAGTAAGAAAAATCAATTTTTAAGGACTGTGTGAACCTTCACCCCACCCCAGCAATACAGGCTACTGTCGTAGATAACTCGGTGTCGAGACCCTACTACTAAAGCCATCACACATTTCGGTTGCAGAGCAAGGAGAAAACAGTTTTGCCAAGTGCAGCTTTAACAGGGTTTGGGTCCCAAAGAGGAGGCGTCGAAGAAAGGGATGGATGCACATCTGAGACTTTAGCAGCTTGCTCTCAACCAGGAAGACTCTTTTTTATATATAGAATACTGACTACGTAAGTCATTTGGCAAGCATCAGAGCCCCGAATCTCTTTTTCACTTCCCCGTTAAATGCCCAGGGTGAAAAAGTACAAAACAGACAGTCTTACCTGAAACAACATCTTCCAACAGTGTCTGTCAAATCAGAACAAATTTTCCAGGGTTGGGGCTGGAGAGGTGGCTCAGCAGTTAAGAGCACTGACTCTTCTTCCAGAGGACCCAGGTTCAACTCCCAGTATCCACATGACAGCTCACTATTGTCTGTAATTTCAGTCCCAGGGTACCCAACACCCTCATACAGACATACACGGAGGCAAAACACCAATGTATATAAATAAAAATTAAAAAGAAAGAAAAAACAAAATTTCCAGGGTCGTCTTCTATTTTTACAGCTTGTGTCTTGGCTGGCTGTTCATGGGATTACAATATATTAGACAGTCTAAAATTATCTTTACCTCAACCAAGTTAAGTGTAGAATCATTTGATATTTTCTAAAATGCAAGCTTTACAAAAGAACTCACAATAAGCATTTCATGGACTGATTATAACATTTTCCATCCCTCAGTTTTATAGTAGAGGCTTGTTGTTTTCATAGGCACCCAGAAAGGAAGATTCTGGTATCTAATTCTTTTCCCATCAACCCACACTATTCCTATTTCCTTTATACAGGCTCCAGTATAGGGCAATGGACATCTTGTATCCAGAACTTATCGAGAAATTTCTCAGAATCAATCCTTGGTGCACAAGGAAGACTCTTCCTTCTGTGACTGTCCTTTCAGGTTGTGATCCTGCCTTCAAAGTTTCCCTCGAGAACATGAATATATCTCCCTGGGGGCTGCGTAAGCAGGAAACTCCCCTTATGCCAACAACTGCTCCTAGAAGTGAAAGCAAAGCCCAGCACGCCAGCTCCTGAATCCCTCGGAGAAGTTTCACTTTGCCAAGCAGCATCCTCTGCCTCAGGACCCAAGCTGTCCCTTGTGCTATGGCCTGTGCCACAATCTGGACTTGATGGTGCCAGAAGATGTTAGGCAGGCCACCATGGATGAAAAGACAAGTCGGTGCTGGACCCTGCGTCCACAACAATAGTGGCATGGCTGTTTGGGGGCGTAACCAACTGCTTTCTGCTTGGATTTGAGGCTGCTCCTCAGGAGGAACTCAAGCCAGATGTGGCAATCACTTCATGGAGATGCTTTTTTTTTCTCATGAAGTTATAGTCTGTAAATATGTGCTGTTCTTTGTACATCTAGTGTTCTGAAATAGAGCTGTAAGTTTTAAAAAGTGGCCTAATAAAAAAAATTTCTTCTTATCTCTTTCAAACATCCATTGATTTCTGCCTCAAACTATATATCAGTTTGAATCTTTTGGTTTTATAAAAACAAAAGAAAAGTATTTTCCTTCATCCTGCTTCTTTCTTTTTTTCTGAGACAAGAGGTCTTTGTGTGGCCCAGCTGTAAGCCTGGTGGAAAGTCCGTGGCTGGGAGCGCAGGTCCCTAGAGGGAGCCTGTTGCTGTCAGCTGCTCATGTTGTCAAGCAGCCTTCTAAATAGCTAAGCTGTGGGCACTCGCAGATTGCCCAGGCTTCAGTGGATGTAGAGACAGCACTAATTGACTCAATGGGTTACTGAGAAAAAAAAAAAACAGTGATAAAGTAGGGGAGGTGTTGAGGAGGGTTGGGAGTTGGAGGGAGAAGTGTAGGGATGGATGTGCTCTAAATACATTGAATACACATGATATTCTCAAAGAATACATTTTTAAAAGAGATTATCTGGCCAGATGGTGGTGGTGCACACCTTTAATCCCAGCACTCGGGAGGCAGAGGCAGGCAGATCTCTGTGAGTTCGAGACCAGCCTAGTCTACAGAGTGAGTTCCAGGACAGCCAGGGCTGCACAGAGAAACCCTGTGTGTGTGGCGGGGAGAGTATGTGGCCCTGGCTCTTCTTCACGTGGCCTGAATGGACCTGTGAAAATGGTTCACTACTTTCTTCAACCAAAACAACGCTACAAAACTATGTAAATCAAGAGATTCAAATCCTCACTTTAAGGACACCTATAAAACTGCCCAGGCCTTCAAAGGTGTGCATATCCAAAAGCCAGCAAGTGTCTGAAGCATGTCTTTAAGGAAGCAATGTGTGCCTTTCAGGCAGTGTAAGGGTGGAGTTGGTAGATGTGCTCAGGCAAACAGTGGAGCTGCACACAGGGTCGGCGGGTGCACTGCTGAGTTTTTGCTGCACCTGCTTTATCAGTGCAGAGGGTAAGGCTCAAGTTAAGGGCTTGGCTGTGGATTCCCCAGTCTTGAAATGTTTCCAGGTGAATAAAGCACCCATTATTAGAACTCCTGATGATATTAGCCCATACATGAGCTCCCCTGACACATGAGGTGACCCTCGTTGAAAACAAACAAATTGTTCCTAACCCTGAAGGGGAGGCTGAACAGAAGAAAAAGACATCTTAGACACAGTGCTTCTCAACCTTCCTAATGTGAGACCCTTTAATACAGTTCCCCATAAAATTATTTTGCTGCTACTTCATAACTGTAATTTTGCTACAGTTGTAGCAAATGAATTGTAATGTAAGTATCTGATATTGGACCCCCCCAAAGGGGTCATGACCCACAGGTTGAGAACCGCTGTCCTAGAGGAGACTAAAGCCACAAAACTTACAGCCTGGGAATAATTCAGCACGAAATAAACCCAAAAAAGAAAAAGAAAGATCATCTGATTTATTGTTAAGTTCTGTCTTCTGAAGAAAAGATCATGGATATATAGATATATATAAAATAAAACATGTTATTGTTTTATTCTATAAATCCAGGTGTGTGGGCTACATAGTGAAACTCTGTCTAAGACAAACAAGACAGATTAAATTAGGAATATTAAGAAACAGAGATACATTTCAGTACATTCCTACCATGAAGCTTTAGGTTCCATCCCCAGCATCACAAAGAAGAAAAACAAAAAGCAAGCAAACAAACAAAACAGATATAGTGGTGTTAGGTTTTGTCGACTTGACACAAGCCATTGCCAAACTGGAGGGAAGAGCCTCAGATGAGAACATGCCTTCTTCAGACGGGCCTGTAAGCAAGTCATCGGGGAATTTTCTTGATTAATACTTGATGCAGAAGGACTCAGCCCGCTGTGGGTGGTGCCGCTCCTGGGCAGGTGCGGTGGTATAAAGAAGCAGGCTCAGCAAGCCACACAAGCAATGTTCCTCCCCGGCCTCTGCTTGGATTTCTCCCTCCAGGTTCCTGCCTTGACCTCCATCGGTGATGCACTATAAGTGTAAGCTGAAATAAACCCTTTCTTCCCACGTTGCTTTTGCTCAAGGTGTTTATCACAGCCCTTGGAAGCCCACTAGGACACAAGATGAGGGCTCAGAGGACTGAGAACTACTCTGGAGAGGAGCTTAGGGACAGCTGCTTTCTTCTTTCTCTTCTCTCTCTCCCTCCCTACCTCCCTCACTCCCTGCCTGCCTGCCTGCCTGGCTTCCTTTTTTTGTTTTTGAGGCAGGGTATCTCTGTGTAGCTCTAGCTGTCCTGCGTCTCTTTCTGTAGACCAGGCTGGCCTCGAACTCAGATTCTCCCGCCTCTGGCTCCCCAGTGCACCACCACTGCCTAACTGACAGCTGCTTTCTGAACACATTTAATATAGAGCGATTTTTAAAATATTTTTTATTTTTAACATTTTTATACTTATCTTGATGATTTTTTGAACGAATTTAAAAGTATTTTCTTTAAATTGCGCTTTGTCTTGAGTGGGGGCTTACCAGTGTGAATATGGGTGCAATGCCGATGAAGGCCAGCAGAGGGCACGGGTCGGATACTGGGATAACAGTTGTTTGCTGTCTGGGAACTCTGTTCGGATAGTCCGCCTAAGAAGCAGTCTCCACTCTGAATTCCTGAGTCGTCCCTCCAACCGTACGTATAATTAGACGTCACTTCTTAACTGCATTACCTTTCATTTGAGAGTGAAACATTTCTACCTTGGCTTGAACGTTCCCGCATGATCCCCGTCCCGGGTAGTGCTGGGATGAACCAGGGCCATAGCTTCAGATCCACCTGAGCAAACCCTGCCCCACAGCAGAACTACTTTCCCAGGCTTCCCCAGACACCCTACCCCCACTCCCCAGTGTCCCTAAGGTTGGCCTGGAACTCACAGCATAGACTAGGCTAGCCTTAAATTATTCTGCTTCTACTCCTGACTCCCTTTTTTTCCTGTTTGTTTGGTTTGGCTTGGTTTGGTTTGTTTTGGACTCTATGTAGCCCTGACTGTCCTGGAACAGGCTGGTCTAGAGCTCACAGAGATCCACCTGCCTCTGTCTCCTGAGTGCCAGGGTTAAACGTGTGTGCCACCACACCCAACCCTTACTTTTTAAACTTGTGACTTCAACCACTTTACAAATCAACCTGCAACATCTCCCTCCCTGCCCACCATACACACATCTTCTGTGGGACAATGGTCTTGAGCCCTGTAAAGATTTGTCAGTTGTACTGGTTTAATAAAATGTTGATTGGCCAGTCGCCAGGCAGGAAGTATAGGCAGGGACACCAGAACAGGAGAATTCTGGGAAGAGGAAAGACAGAGTCTGCAGTCATCATCCAGACACAGAGGAAGCAAGATGTGACAGCCCCGCTGATAAAAGGTACCAAGCCACATGGCTAAGAGACAAGAATTATGGGCTGATATAAGTTATAAGCGTTAATAAAAGCCTGAGCTATTAGGCTAACTAGTTTATGATTAATGTAGACCTCTGTGTGTTTTTTGGGGGACTGAACGGCTGCAGGACCAGGCAGGACAGAAACCTCTGTCAATATACATCAGGTAGTTACAGTTCCCAAAATCAGAGCCAGGAAGCTGGAGCAGCAACAGAGAAGGGAGAGTGTTTGAAACCAAGACCTTGCTCAGGTCCTGCCCCTTTTCAGGACACAGTGTTCACTGTCATCACTAAAATAGTGAAATTGCATGTTTCCTGACATAAAGCTCATGTATACCCTCTCATATGTACAGTCTGTGTGTGTTTGTGTGTGTGCATCATCATGATCATCATGAAACCTATTGTTTGTATGCTGCTGAAAATAACAAATAACTAAAGAGATAAAAAACACTTATGCTTCCAATACTTGGGAGACAGAAGGCTCAGGAGTTTAAGACCAGACTGTACGATGTGGCCAGCTAAGGTGAGCCTGTGTAGCAAGAGACTTTTTTTTTTTTAACAAACAAGCAAAAACAAATAACTCACAAACACACTTGTGTAAATGGACGGTAAGTATTGGGAAAAGCAAAAGAGAACTGAGGAAGGATAATTAAAGCCAGCTTCGTTGTGATATTAATACAACTGGTCTCATTGTAGTATTGTTGCTCATATATATATTTATTTATTTATTTATTTATTTATTTATTTACATACACAAGGCTGTCTTGAAAACATTCTCTCCTCTTAGTTCATAGAACCAGTGCCTTAATACCAAGGGTTTCATGTACCTATCTTTACTATAGAATATCTTCTATCTTCAACCAATCACTTAAGTCATATGTATGTATTTGATTTCTTTTGTTTTGTTTTTGTTTGTTTGTTTTTGAAACAGGGTGTTACACTGTAGCCCAGACTAGCCTGGAACTCACTCTGTGGCTTAGTTTAGGTTGGCTGTGAACAAGAGGTGATCCCCTGCCTCTGCCTCCTGACTACTGGGATTACATATATAAGCCTTCAAGAGTCTTATCAAATACACACACACACACACACACACACACACACACACACACACACACATTTTTTGTGACAAGGTTTGTCTGTGTAAAAGCTCCGACTATCCTGGAACTCATTCTGTAGACCAGGCTGGCCTCAAGCTCACAGAGAACCACCTGTATCTGCCTCCTGAGTACTCGGATTAAAGGCCTGCACCACCACCGCCTGGCTTAAATAGTTATTTTTTTTTAAATTAGGTTAAGTGTTGGAGAGATGGTTCAACAGTTAAGAGTACTTGCCACTCTTTCACAGAACCTGGATTCAGCCTCCAGCTTCCGGTTCCCACACATGGAAGTTCATGACTGTTTTTAACTCTAATTCCAGGGGGAGCCAATTCCCACATACCCGGCCAATTAATTTTTTAAATTTGTTTATTATTTTTAGTAGCATACAAACAATAGGTTTCTTTAGGCACCAGCCATGTGCACGATACACATAAATATACACTCAGTCAAAACACACATACACACAAAATAAAAACAAATCTTTACATTTTAAAAAATTAGGTTTAAACAGTCTCTTCATGCCCCTTCCACTTCTCCTCCACTGCAGGCAACGTCTGAAAGGCTTTTTGCTAAAATTAAATCATCTGAAACAGAAAGCAGTCCATGACACGGTTTTATTTTCCTTTTGTGAGGGAATCCATTGTCTTGTTTCTGTCACAGCCAAGTCTACAGACAATCAGAAGGGTCCAGATTGGGCTAGAATAAAAAAAAACAAAACAGGCAAGCAAACAAGCAAACAAACAAAAAAGTGACTTTTACCTGTAATTGTAGTAGTTGGGAGTGGAGGCAGGGGAATCATCTCTTGTTTGAAGCCAACCTGAGCTGCATTAGCTGATCAGACTAGAATCTAGAAGCTAAAATGTTTCATGGATTTTGTTTTGTTTTTATTTATTTATTTTTGTTTGTTTGTTTCAAGACAGGCTTCTCTATATAGCCCTGGCTGTCCTGGAATTCACTCTGTAGACCTTGCTGGCCTTGAACACAGAGATCCACCTGCCTCTGCCTCTGGGGTTAAGTCCAGGCTGTCCTAGAACTCAGAGGATGACCTTGAACTTCTGTTCCATTGCCTTCCATCTCCCCGAATGCTAGGATTACAGGCATGTGCCAACAGGCCTACTTTGGTATTGGAGATCAAACCAGGGCTTCATGCATGGTAGGCAATGTTCTACCACCTGAACTACCACCAGTCTGTGACCCTTCTTTAGAACTTCTGTGCCAAGACAGGGTTCCACTCTATCCCAAGATGACCTTGAACTCCTAGTAATTCTCCTGCCTCAGCCTCAAAGTATAAGGATTACACTTTTCTTTAAGATTTCTGAAGAACATACAGTTAGGCCATGTGATAACATGGTTTGTACCTTTGAGGAGCACCATTTGGAAGAAACAGACAAATTCCTACAAAATTGCTAATCAATATATCCATGGAAGGTGTTTAGCCTGCTGCTGGGTACCAAGAAGGTTAGGGTTTAGCCTGTTTGGAGAAATCGCAGGAAACGACAAAGGAGGTGATGTTTAATTGTTTGAAGGATCAGAGCAGCACTAGTGGAGTTTTTTGACCCATCAGATGATATGGGGGTGAGCTATGAGTCACCACAGATGAATATGTACTATCAACCACAATATCCTTTTCTCAGAGGTATCATCTACCCACCTCTGAATACGAGTAAGCTGTCTTGCCATTTTTGTTTTAAGACAAAAAGGGTCTCATTATATAGACCAGGCTGGCCTAGAATTTACAGACATCCACCTGCCTCTGCCTCCTGAGTGTTGGAATGTAAGGCCTGTGCCACCGCCCCCAGTCTGCAACTATGTTTTTTTTTCCTAAAAAAATATTTATTTTTTTTGTGTATATTAATAGTTGTCTGAAGTACATCTGCACATCAGATCCCACAGACAGTTGTGAGTCACCATGTGGGTGCTGGAACTCGAACTCAGGACCTCTGGAAGAGCAGCCAGCACCCTTAACCACTGAACCATCTCTTAAGCCCTGCAACTAATTTTTTTTAACACAAGCTAAGAAAAAAAGTGCTGCTAAATGTCACCTGGATGAGAAAAGATGGGAAATTGCTTTAATACATAGTTTCTTCCTCAGTCATGAACACTGTTTTCCTCATCTATTCCTTTTTCTTATGATCAAGAACCATCTCTGCCATTCAGCGGAATGTTCTAGATCAAGTGTCAGGCTCCGGTGTTTGTGACAATTGTTAGAGTAAGATCTTGCTAATGCATCTAACTGCCCACTGGGTGGCAGGGCTGAGCCAACTAAATTCCTGAACTCGTGAACAAAGAATTTCTCAGAAAAGGGCAAGTTTTCAGGAAAGGCTAGGGACACAGTGTCCCATCTCCATGGACTGTTTACATCAACACAATGAAGTTGAGAAACACACCGTCCTCCCTCGCCGCCTTCACCCCTTGCCCTGATACATAATTGATCTATCCACAGATTTTGAGTCAGGGAAAACTGAAATTGAGATTTAAAACCTTAAATGACAACAACCGAAAAGGAAAGAAAAAGAAAGAAACTAAAAGCCAACATTGTCATGAAACAGCACCCGGTTCCAAGTTGTTAAACATTCTCCTCTAGAGGGGTGCCCCAACCATCAGCTCAATCCCATATCCTCCTCTGGAGGGGTGCCCCAACCATCAGGTCCATCCCATATCCTCCTCTGGAGGGGTGCTCCAACCATCAGCTCAATCCCATATTCTCCTCTGGAGGGGTGCTCCAACCATCAGCTCAATCCCATATCCTCCTCTGGAGGGGTGTCCCAACCATCAGATCCATTGCTACTTACCGTGTGAGCTGTACTCTGGCAGGTGCTAGGTAGAATGCAAAACTACAGAAAGGACCTAGCCCTGCTCTCTAGAAACTCATTACCAAGGAAAAAGGGCAACTTCCCTGTGAGTGAACCTGAGAAATAAAGAACACGCTAGGGAGTATTTAAAATAGTAAAATAATATTTAGTGGTAAGGCAAAAAAATGAGAAGACTTGGTGTCAAGACTTGAGAGGAATGTCATTTGGCTGTCTACCTGGGGTGGGGTGGGGGACAGTGTAGGATTTCAAACCCTAGAGCTGGGGAGGGAAGGCAGGTGTTCCAGTAGAGAGAAAGTGTGAGCAAGGACTTCACACAGGAGGGAAGAATGGAGGGCGCACACTGAGTGCCCACGTTTGCTGAGGTGTAGGGTGTACAGATCAGGAAGGGGTGGACAAGGAGACAGCAGGTTTGGCTGACCATTTCGTGAAGGCTTCAGACGCCAGGATAGAGCATTTGAATGAGCCCCAGCAAGCACAGGGCTTTGGAGAATCACGAGAGCTGGTAGGAAAGAAATTCTGTCGGGTTAATTGAGTTATACTCCATAGGCTACAGTGGGGAGATTAGGCAAAGATTATTAAGAAATCTAAGGTGGGTGTGGAGGCACTTGGAAGATGGAAGTGAGGGGATCGGGAGACAGAGGCCAGTCTAGGGTATGTAAAACTCTACCCACTACCCATCCACCTCGCGTCCCTCCCTCTCCCCAATTTTTTTTTAAAAGGAAAGGTGCTAGAGTATTGGGAAGACAGATGTACATTCGTGACTGAATAAGTTGAACTTGAATTACTAACTAGGATGCTGGAGACAGGCTAATAGCGCAGCACAGCAGTTTTCTGTTCGGCTTTAGACTAAGCTCTCAAGTTGTCCATGATGGTCTCACCTTGAGCTTCTCATTTTTTTTTTCCTGGTTTTTCAAGACAGGATTTCTCTGTGTGCAGCCCCAGCTGTCCTGGAACTCGGTCTGTGGACCAGTCTGTCCTAGAACTCAGAAATCCACCTGCCTCTGCCTCCCAAGTGCTGGGGTTAAAGGCGTGCGCTACCACCGTCTGGAGGGGTCCTTCTTCCCTTATCTCTTGAATGCTGATCAGATCTAAAGCTTCATGCATGCTGGGCTGCATGGGCTGGAATTACATACCCCAGCCTAGTCCTGTGGTTTGGAGTTTTCGTTTTTGTTTTTTAGATTTATTACTCTTATTTCACATGTATGGTTGTTTTGCATGCATGCATGTCTATGTATCATGTGTATGCAGGTGCTGACGGAAGCCAGAACAGGGGTCAGACCCTCTGGAGCTGGAGTTACAGGTGGTGTGGGTGCTGGGAATGGAACCCAGGTCCTCTAGAAAAGCAACAAGTGCTCTTAACCACTGAGCCATCTCTCCAGGCTCTCTGCCATCCAGAGTTTTAATAATATTTACAAAAGAATTATGTACATATGGATGAAATGAAAAGCAAAGAAAGAAGAGGTCCACTGGGTTAGAGAGCTGGCTCAGTGGTTGTGAGCGTTTGTTGTTGCAAAAAACCCAGGTTGGGTCCCCAGCACCCATACGCAGGCTGGCCACCTCCTCGGGCACCAGGCATGAATGTGGTGAACAGATGTACATGGAGGCAAAGCACACATGCATATAAAATAATAAAAATAAATCTAAAAATTAAAAAGAGAGAAAGCCAAGCAAAATCCCTAGGAAAAGCTCTGAAGGAGTGGGCAGAAAACAAAATAGAATCGCTAGCAAAAGATAACAGAATAAAGTCCAAAAGCCAAGGTGAATGTCTAATTCTTTAAATGGTGGTTTTTAAACTGTATAGCTGTCAAACAAAAAACAAAAACAAAAAACACCAAAACCCACTTTGGTGTCTTCCAGAAACCTTGAAGAAAATCTAGAGCAGCGGTTCTCAACCTTCCTGACGCCCGAGGAACAACAGTTCCTCATGTTGTGGTGACCCCACCCATAAAATTATTTTGCTGCTATTTCATAACTGTAATTTTGCTAGTTATGAATTGTAATATAAATATTCGTGTTTCCAGTGGTCTTAGGTGGCCCCTGTGAAGGGGCTGTCTGACTCCTAGGTCAAGAAACACCGTTCTAGAGGGAAGAGAAAAGGCCAAACTACAAAGGGAGGAGTTTAGTCAGACAGACAAAGCTGACTTAAGAGATTCTCTTTCAAGTTTTAAGCCAGCTGTGGTGTTGCTTGCAGACCTGGCACTCAGGAGGCAGAGGCAGGAAGATCAGCTGAGCTCAGAGACTTCAAAACAGCCTGGGCAGTAAGGCAAGACCTTGTCTTAGGTGTCTAAAAAGAAAAGGACCTCAGTACTTCAACAGCCGAAATGTGGGCCTCCAGATGAGGTGTTTTGTGCGGGAGCCCTTCCGCACCAGTCTTTAGTTCAGGTGTCCATGACAAAAGCGTCAAAATAGGCACCAGGAGGTCCCGACCAGGAACAGCTCCAACCAAACATTAGCTGGTTGTCTGAGAGGATGCCATGCGGCCAAAATAAGGGAACTATTTAGAGTCCTCTTTAAAGCTCTTAGAGCCTTGCTCCGCATCCTTCTCAATGCCTATACAAAGATCAAAAAAGGATGCATGTCAAAGCACCGGGAAATCATGTCTCATAGCATTTAGTCCAGGCGGGCCTGGAACTCACTATATACAGCCCAGACTAGTCATGAAGTGTTGGTAATCCTCCTGCCTTACACTCCCAGTGCTGGGGTTGTACAAGTGAGTCACCTGCTTGGCACGGAACAAATAGACCTAGGTTTAAGTTCTGGATGTACTTACAAAACCTGTGCCTTCAGGCAAATCCCTATGCCTTTCTGGGCCTGGTTTAATTAACCCCCAGCCACAGGGTTATTGGGAGAAGTAAATGAAACAACCCAACTTTAAATTCTGTTTAGACTAAGATGACAGATGGCTTTACAAACAAAGTAGCCTTGGCATAAGCATGTAGAGAACTGGTCCTTGGGTTGGGTCAATGTCAAAGTTTAGTTCCAGTGTTAGAAAGGCAGAGGCAGGCGGGTCTCTGTGGGACTGAGGCTAGCCTGAGATTCATAGTGAAATCCTGTCTTTAAAAAAGCAAGTTTGAGGCCAGTCTGGGATACATACAACCTTGTCTAAAAAAAAATTAAAATTAAAAAAAAATTTCTTTGAATTCTTAGGATATCATATAATTATTTAGATAGTCTTATTTATCTGTGACTTGGAGTCATGTAAACAACTGGGCCGTCTCAAATCCACAGTCTCATTTAACATCTTTTCCACCTCTAAACTAACATTCCTTAGGGAAAAACAAGAAAAAGGGGGTTGGATGAAGGACAAGACAAGTTTACAAAGTGGAGGCCCTGGCAAGAGGTTAGGAAAACACGCTGTTTGCCTTCCCAGCTGAGCCTTTCCAGCCCTAAATGTCTGCAAAGCCAGAGGTGAAAGAAAAGAGAGACTGAGCCATAGCCTTGTCTCCTCCTGTCCACTGGGCTTGCAGGCTGCCAGCGTTGGCTATCAGGTCATCGAGAGTAAAACAAAGGACAAACACCACGGGTTTCCTACTGGCACCGGGAAGAAGAGGGTGGGAAAGGGACAGGTAAGCGATGACCTCACTTGCAAGACTCCCGAGCCAAGCCCTGCCTTGCTCCTCTGGGTACATCTGTCCTTGTCTTTGTACCCACAAGTGTGTGTACTATTTGTAGGACAAGAGTTTATAAGACTTTTTTTCTTTCTTCCACCTAAGAACTGAGAAGGGATGTGTGTGTGTGAGAGAGAGAGAAAGAGACAGAGAGAGAGAGAGAAAGAGAGAGGGAGAGAGAGAGAGAGAGAGAGAGAGAGAGAGAGAGAGAGGGAGAGAGAGAGGAGGGACAGATTGTTATCAGAATACCAGGTGAAAGGTTATTAACAGCCTGTCTAGGAGGCAGCCAATTCAGAACATGCCTTGGCTACAGGCCCGGGAAGCAAGCTGCCGCTGCCAAAGTTAAACAGATTTTTGGCCTAACACAGAACAAACAAGTGGTCTGCAGGGAGTGCTGTAAACAGAAGAAAGGACAGTCACGCAGAGAACAAGACACTGAACTGTCCACGGGATTGTTTCAAATTAAAAAAAAAAAATCAGCGTTGGCTTGCCTCTAAGATGTCCCAAGTCAACACTCTGGGACCCGCTTGCTGCCACCTCTCCTCCTTCCTTCTGATCTCCTCAAATCTTAAAAAACAAAAATAATAATTGTTTACATTTAATTTATTTTCTGTGTCTGTGGGCCTGAGTAGTAGGGCAGGAAAGGTCAGGGTTGGGTCTCTCCTACTGTAGGGGTTCTGGGGACTGAACTCAGGTTGCCGAGCCTCGCACCATCTCCCTGGTTCTCCTCAAATCTTACACAGCTGGGGCTGAAGAAGCGGCTTGGTGGCTCATAGTATCAGAGGACCCGGATTCATTCCCAAGCACCGAAATGGCAGTTCCAGCTCTGTAACTCCAATTTCCAGGGCATCTGGCATCATCTTTTGGACTCTGCCTGCAGCAGGCATACATGTGACAAAGCACCCATGCACATAAAAATTTTTAAGTCTTATGTTGGTACATATCACACTATTTAACAATATTGATATATATGCTTTTGGTAAGCATTTTGATGTTTTATGATATCAAGCTAACTTTTTTTCCCCAGATGCCTGCACAGTTTGGAACTAAAATGAGAGTCCTGCCTCCTTTGTTCTTAATCAATACTGTTTATCATCAGAAAACACCTCAAGCCTAGTTACCTTTCTGGAACACACACACACACACACACACACACACACACACACACACACACACCCTAAGGATCAACATGTTCCTAAACTCTGGTGTTGTGTTTATGGTTTTCAACCGTGTGATAGCCAACTCTGAGCTTGCTTAATATTGAGGTTGAGTTGTAACTTGTTAGCCTTAGGGTGTCAACCCAGTTAAGGCGCGTGAGCATGGCAAGGCACTGTTGATGGAGAGCAGTGAATAGGTTCCTAACTGTGCAGAAGGCAGGGTTTTAGAAATGCGAAAGCTTTTTACTTCTCCATCTTAACCTCAGGACCATTGTCTTCATTTCCCATCACAAGGAACGAGGCGACAATCTCCTGATAATTCCGCCCAAATATGGAAGGAGTCTAGGACTCAGCGACAAGGGGAGGGGGCAGGAATCCTACACAGGAGGTTTTCTTAGCACACTTAAGACTTATTTCTTGAGTCAGCTCTTGGAGGCATCTCTGTCAGCTTAGTCAACAGACAGCCAAGTAAAGCCAATAGAACCTGAGCCCTGGTGAGTGTGGAACAGGCTTAGGGGATATGCATTTCATTTAGCAAGCCTAAGAGAGAGGAGGAAGACATAGGGTGACAGGAACTCGGGAACGGAGTCAGAAATGATGGATTTTTTTCTTCCTTTTTTTTTCCTCCTTTTTTGTACCCACTCCTTTTTTTTCCTGTAGAAACAGGAAGAGATCAGTGTAAAGTACACACCTCATTAAAGTTGCAATGAGGTAAATGAGGGAACATATACAAAGTGTTCCCCAACTTCACAGGTAGTCTGAAGAGATGAGGGGATAAGCAACAGGATGTGCACACTCCCTTACTGCTTCCGTTCCAGAGAACAGAGAACAGAATAGAATGTACGTGTGTGAGAACAGTCGCAGCCCATAGGGACATGAAAGGAAGGGGACACACTAGACAAATGTTCCCGCTTTCCAATGAGGACTGAAAGGGGACTTAAAACATCCGACATACGCGCTTTGTTCCTCAGTAGACATGCAATAGGAGGACACCGGTCGGGCTCTTTCTCACTAACACGTCTGCACCCTCGCCCTCCGCCCAGTCTGAAGTATCCTTGGGGCAGTGGGATTGTTTTTCACAGACTTGCGAGCCAGGAATAAACAGTCGCCTCGAAATGAATTGCGCTGGCTAAGATGAGGCATGAAATCGCCTCCTAAGCACATTTTTCTTTCACCTAAAAAAAGAAAAAAAAAAAAAACCCAAGCCACCCAAACAACCGTGACCCCAGGCCGAGTGCCTGGATGGGGTTCAGGGTCGCGGGGCCAGGGCCTTCCAACTCCCGGGGGTGAGGGGAGAGCGGTCCGCTGCCCCAGCCTCGCCCCTCCTCCTGGCAAGGCAGCGCACCCGCACAACAACCATTTTCCCCGGCTCGAGCACACCGTGTCCACGCGCCCCTGAGGCCTCGCGGATTGGTTGGAGGCCTGGTAAACAAGAGCCAAGCAGCCAATGGGAGAACTGTGCACGAGGGCTGCACGAGCCTCAGAGCCAGCGCTCGCGTGGTGCTGCTAGCCAGGCAGCTATATAAAGGCGTTTCCGGCTCCCGGTGGACACTCTCTTCCTCTGGTCTCCTGCCACCCGGAGTTCGTCCAGCTGCTGGAGCAAAGACAGCTGTTGTTGCTGTCTCTTGAAAGCCTTTGGCACAGCCCGCGGGTTGAAACTTTCACGCACCGTTTGGAGAAGTTGTTGGAGAGCTTCTTTCAATTTTTATTTGGGTTTCTCAAGCCCCGTCTGCCGTCCGGAGAGCGAACTCTTTAATTTGCTGTGAAGGGCTCCTGGAGTTTTTCCTCTCTGCCTTCCGTTTATCTTGAACCCGCTGAGCCCAACCATGGTGATGTTCAAGAAGATCAAGGCTTTTGAGGTGGTCTTCAACGACCCGGAAAAGGTGTACGGCAGTGGGGAGAAGGTGGCCGGCCGGGTGATAGTGGAAGTGTGTGAAGTTACTCGGATCAAAGCCGTCAGGATCCTGGCTTGCGGAGTGGCCAAGGTCCTGTGGATGCAGGGGTCTCAGCAGTGCAAACAGACCTTGGACTACCTGCGCTACGAAGACACGCTGCTCCTGGAAGACCAGCCGACAGGTACGGGGCCAGCTGTTCTTTGCCGGGCGGACGGTGACTGGGGCGGGGGAGGGCTTTGAAAGGAGGCGTTGGAGCCTCCACCAAGTGTTTTGAGTTGTTCGCTTGAAGGGTTTGAATTATGTTGGTCCCGACATTTTTAAGTTTTAATTTGCAAGTATTTTGCTACACGCCCTTCCCCTGGGGGTGATTTATACAGTTTCTGAGGTGCTGTTTCCAGAAGGTGTTGCCTTAGCTCCTTAAAGATTAATGTATTCACAGTCTGTTCCCGATTCCTGGGGCAACTGTGCTGGATGAACCTCTTAGTAATTGTGGGCTTTGCAGCTTTCTGTCCAAGAAAGTGCACCGGAATCTCTTATTCCACTGTGAGAGATGATAATGGAAGTAAAATAATCTTGTCTGCTGCCCAAACCGTCTACACAGAGGCTTTTGAAATGTAACGAGAAACCTAATGGGCCCTCGCCTTTGTTTCCCTGCAGGTGAGAACGAGATGGTGATCATGAGACCTGGAAACAAATACGAGTACAAGTTTGGCTTTGAACTTCCTCAAGGGTAGGCATTGGCTGAGTGCACCTTGGACTCTATTTCTATAAGCCCCTTCCCCTCCCCCCTCCGATCTCTTACTGTTCTTAGAGAGCATTAATTTTTTTTTCCCCCATCGTTTTGACACAGGCCCCTGGGAACATCCTTCAAAGGCAAATATGGTTGTGTCGACTACTGGGTGAAGGCTTTTCTTGATCGTCCCAGCCAGCCAACTCAGGAGGCAAAGAAAAACTTTGAAGTGATGGAATTAGTGGATGTCAATACCCCTGATTTAATGGTGAGGATTACTTTAAGGTTCTAGTCACCTTGGTCGGGGATAATAAATTAGATGCTTGGAGCATTGAAATATCTCAAAATACTGTGTCCTTCTACACAGACACCGGTATCAGCTAAAAAGGAGAAGAAAGTTTCCTGCATGTTCATTCCTGATGGGCGTGTGTCCGTCTCTGCTCGAATCGACAGAAAAGGGTTCTGTGAAGGTAAAAAAAAAACTCGTGCTTAAAACACAGACAGGGTAGCCAGAACTGTGGGCTTGGAGGGGAAGAGGGACATGGAGTCAAGGAGAGGAAGCTCCGTTAACCTCACGGATATTCATGCCCTTTCATCTCTTATCCCAGGTGATGACATTTCCATCCATGCCGACTTCGAGAACACATGCTCCCGCATTGTGGTCCCCAAAGCAGCTATTGTGGCCCG
The DNA here is from genome assembly GCA_004026605.1 of Ondatra zibethicus. NCBI lineage: Eukaryota > Metazoa > Chordata > Mammalia > Rodentia > Cricetidae > Ondatra > Ondatra zibethicus. The sequence continues at coordinate 4,044 of PVIU01016595.1, read as the reverse complement.
ACACACTTACCTTGCCAATGGCCAGACCAAGGTGTTAACTCAGAAGCTGTCCTCAGTCAGAGGCAATCACATCATCTCAGGGACCTGCGCGTCATGGCGTGGCAAGAGCCTCCGCGTGCAGAAGATCAGACCATCCATCCTGGGCTGCAACATCCTGCGCGTGGAATATTTCTTGCTGGTGAGTGAAGTCGGGGCTTGGTTGGTTCGAGAAGGGAAACGATTCTTCAGGTACAAATTCAGTGTCTTCTCTACCCACCCATCTAAACTCACTGCCACCTTCCTTTCTAGATCTATGTGAGTGTCCCTGGCTCCAAGAAAGTCATCCTTGACCTACCGCTGGTGATTGGCAGCAGGTCAGGTCTGAGCAGCCGGACATCCAGCATGGCCAGCCGGACAAGCTCTGAAATGAGTTGGATAGATCTTAACATCCCAGATACCCCAGAAGGTAAGCTACATCTAATAGCTTTTTTTTTTTACCTGTTCGGGCTTGGGAAATTGGTAGTCTGGCAGTTCTTAGCTGTATTTCTCATCCCTGTTTTCCCTTTGTAGCCCCTCCTTGCTACATGGACATCATTCCTGAAGACCACCGCTTAGAGAGCCCCACCACTCCCCTGCTCGATGACGTGGATGATGCTCAAGACAGCCCTATCTTTATGTATGCCCCTGAGTTCCAGTTCATGCCCCCACCCACTTACACTGAGGTGAGAATTGCTATTTTTTTTTATTGTTGACGTTTTAGCACAGGCCTTCTGAAGGAAGGAAGGATTATTAAACACATGGTTTTTCCACCTAAAAAAACTAAAATAGTCTCTTCACACTTCCTCCCCAGGTGGATCCCTGCATCCTTAACAACAACAACAATGTGCAGTGAGCGTGTGGGAGACAAGCCGCTTCTGTGCTCACTCATTTCTTCTTCCTCTCTGCTTGGACTCCAGTGCTTCAGAGACCCAGTCTCAGAGTGGAGACCGGCTCCACCCCAGCCTCTGACTGCACTACAGGGGTGGTAATCAGCAGGCCGGTCCTCTGGCTTCAAGTGGTGCGGACCCAGCCAGCGCCCGCACTATGCGGGGTATTAGGAGTGTTTGCTGGGTGGTTCAGACCTGGTCCACTTTCTCTCGGGCCTTGGAAATGAAGACATTGTCTGTAGTTTTTGAGTCAGTGTATAAATGACCTCCTGGCGTGGTCTTTCCGAGGTTTTTTTTGAAGGGAGTTCTAGATTAACAGCAAACCATGAACTTCTCTGTGCCATGGATGACAGAATCAATTTCACATACTATAAAAAAGGAAAAATCATGGCCAAAATTTTGGAAGAGGTGGTTTTGTTCTTGTTTTTTAATCAGTGTTCCCTTTTTATATCTTTACAAAGAAAGAAAATCTTGCAAGGCTGATGTGGTTTGGGCCTGGGAGATGAGTGCACCCTGTGTATCACAGGGCAGCTGCTCCTGTGGACTCCATCCTGGGCTCAGAGCAGTTCTGACTGCTTCCACCCATGGCCATAAAAGCCATTGCACTGCGTTCTCTTATGAACTTCCAACCAGACAGGAGGATCTGTTATCTCTGTGATTCGATGCTCTTGGCACTTTATCTCTAGTCCCTACTGCAGATGTCAACTCCACTGGTCTGTGTCTTAAGGGTTAAGCCCAATGACAGGGCAAAGGGATTTGTGTGGGAGTTTTGATGTTGTTCTTTTTTTGTTTTGTTTTTTGAGACGGGGTCTTGTCGATCCTTTGCTAGCCTGGAACTCTACACATAGACCAGGCTGGCCTCAGCGATCCCCCTGCCTTTGCCCCCTGAGTGCTGAGATTAAAGGCCCAGCTTGGTTATTACTTTGGAGACTTTGTCCCAGTATGCAGAATTGTGTGATTCTGATTTGAATATGAAGGGCGTGCCCTGTGAGCCTCTGCATCGAGATGCCCCGCACTAATCAGGGACTCCAGGCATTGCACTGAGAGTTTCACGAAAGCCCCCCAGACCCATTTCCTGCCCAGTGTTAGGAGAAAGGACTCTTAACTGCTTTCATGTGGCCACTAGTGCCTGACCAGTCACTCTCAGCCATAGCACTTTGTTCAATGTCCTGTTTCAGCACTGAGCTCCACCCTTTTCTGAACTACGCAGCCAGAAAGCATGTGAGCTGATGGTGGTTTCATTTATGGTTTTGTATTTTGTGTATCTTTTTTTGTATGACAAAAACTATATTTTGTACTTATTCAAATATATTTTCACCCCAAGGTGGGGGATATCCTTTGTAAAAAATAAATAAATAAAAGTTTTTTTAATGGCAAAAAAAAGTTCTTTTTTTCTTGTCTGTGAAACGGCATTGGAGAAATTACTAGAAAGTAGGTGTGCACAATAGCCTTCCCCTGCTTCACAATGCTGAAAACCCTGTTGCGAGAGCTGTCCTTGTAGACCCTGAGTGACATCAGAGTTGAAGACAGTGATCCATCAGCTTATTTGGGCTCCATTCAGACTAAGTTGGTGGGATCTGGTGATGGAAGCTAATTAGCCACATCTACAGCTAATTATCACCAAATTCCTTCAGACTTGCTCCTGTAGCTAAGGCTGACCTTGAACTTTGGATCCCTCAACGTGGGACCCAGACCAGATCCTTAGGCTTTGAAGAAAGTGTCTACCTGCTGAGCCATGCTCAGTTTTAAGAAATAGCCTTGTGAGAGGTTTGGAAGGGAGCGAGTGAGTTTCCTTTTTATATTTATTTTTTAATCCATATGAGCAGCTTTTATTTATACAAAGGCGGGGAGGTCCTGGGGAGTAGGGACTGGGAGACTAAGGTGAGAGGGAAATGTTAGTCATTTCCCTGTGAGCAGGGAATCAATACTGGAATCCTGTGGTTTCCTGGTGGTCCTTAATGCTCAGCAGACTGCAAATCCAAGAGTGACAAGCAGAAGCCTCAGTCCAGCAGCCCCAAGGATGGTTGGTGGGGATAGATTTTTGGTTTGTTTTGTTGAGACAAGTTCTCCGTAGCTCAGGCTAACCTCAGCCTCCCAGACACTGGGATTAGAATTATACACCACCATGCCTGACTGACGTTCACTTTCATAACTTGGTTTTTATTGTAGAGATTTCCCCCCAATATCAATCTGGTTTATATGCTGAAAAAAAATAACTATTTGGGACTTAGAGTTTTAGTTGCAGGTACTGGATGCTTTAGAGGCAGCTGGTTTTCTAACTTTATAGTTCTTAACATTTAGTTAGAGCTCAGTGGTTGACTATCCAGCCCCACCCTTATTCCTAGGCGCCTGTTTTGTTTTGGCATTTCTATTTCTCACAGAGAACTGATGACTGATAGACCATTTCATTGCAAACTGAAATTATCTTGTTCCGGAAGCAGCCACACACTGAGAAGCTGAGAATGACAGAGGATACCACACAGTTCTTCCCAGTTTTTGATTCATCTGTTTGCTTTTCAAAATGGATTTTCCCTTAGCTCTGTATATACCAGCACAGTCCTTGAAGCGCTGTATCAGACTCCAAGGCAAAGCTTCCCGTGGTGCCGCACACGTAAAAACCCAGCATCTGAAAGGCAGAGACTGACGGCCAAGAACTCAAGGCAGCCTTGGCCACAAGTACCACCAGGCTGCTCGGGATACACAAAAAGAACTTGTGTTCCCCTCAACAAACCAAAACCACAAGAAGCCTGAATGGAACAGAAAGTGACATTGAAAACAGAAATTCCTTTCTACTCTAGGAATCGATCTTTATCATTCATTCTCTGTAACATATTTCCTTACTTCCCTGCCCCACTTAAAACAAGTTATTGTTTGTGTGCAGATATGGGCACGTGCATGCCACAGTGCATATGAACAAGTTATCGTTTGTGTGCAGATATGGGCACGTGCATGCCACAGTGCATATGAACAAGTTATCGTTTGTGTGCAGATATGGGCACGTGCATGCCACAGTGCATATGAACAAGTTATCGTTTGTGTGTCGATATGGGCACGTGCATGCCACAGTGCATATGAACAAGTTATCGTTTGTGTGTCGATATGGGCACGTGCATGCCACAGTGCATATGAACAAGTTATC
>PVIU01016594.1:0-44513 GCA_004026605.1 Ondatra zibethicus | reverse complement strand
TCTCTCCCCCCTCTCCCCTTCTCCCTCACCCTACCTCCACCCCATGCTTCCAACTTTTGCCTGATGATGTTTGTCTGCTTCCAATTTCCAGGAGGATCTATATATGTTTTTCTTTGGGTTCACCTTATTACTTAGCTTTTCTAGGATCGCAAACTATAGGCTCAATGTCCTTTGTTTTTGGCTGGAATCCACTAATGAGTGAGTACATACCATATTCGTATTTTTGGGTTTGGGTTATCTCACTCAGGATAGTGTTTTCTATTTCCATCCATTTGCAAGAAACTAGACATTAAAATTCTAAATAACCCAATTAAAAAGTGGGGTACTGAACTGAACAGAGAATTCTCAACAGAAGAATTTCAAATGGCCAAAAGATACTTAAGGACACGTTCAACTTCCTTAGCCATCAGGTAAATGCAAATCAAAACAACTCTGAGGAACCATCTTACACCTGTCAGAATGGCTAAAATCAAAAACACCAATGATAGCCTATGCTGGAGAGGATGTGGAGTAAGAGGAACACTCATCCATTGCTGGTGGGAATGCAAACTTGTGCAACCACTTTGGAAATCAGTGTGGCGGTTTCTCAGAAAATTGGGTGTCAACCTACCTCAGGATCCAGCAATACCACTCTTGGGAATATACCCAAGAGAAGTCCAATCATACTACAAAGGCATTTGTTCAACTATGTTCATAGCAGCATTATTTGTAATAGCCAGAACCTGGAAACAACCTAGATGCCCCTCAATGGAAGAATGGATCAAGAAAGTGTGGCACATCTACACATTAGAGTACTACTCAGCGGTAAAAAAAAAACAAAAAAAAAACGACATCTTGAATTTTGCATGCAAACAGTCTCGGTATTTTCTCAAAAGAGAATAATACACAAGCATGACAGGCGTGGGTGATGAGACACAGCCATGGAAGCCGATAGGCGAGGTTGTGAGAGGTTAGCCTGACACCCTCAAAATGCTCTGCCCTCCTCTCCTTCTTTCCCTCCCTCTCTTTCTCTTCCCCCTTTCTTCCTCTTTCCTTTCCTCCCTCTCTCTCCTTCTTTCCTCCCTCTCTTTTCTTCCTTCCTATCTTCTCTTCTCTCCCTTCTCTTCCCTTCCTTCCTATCTTCCTTCCTTCCTCCCTCCTCTTCCTGCAGTGGTAGGGCTGGAAGACAAAGCTCTGCCTGGCACATGCTCAGTAAACACTGCTACGAACCCTATTCCCAGGCTGTACTCTCTTCCAGCAGGTCGCTGGTCCCGGTCATGTGGCTTGACTCCCCATAACTACCTGCCAGCGTTCCATCTCCGTACGCACCTGGAGAAGATGCATTCGAACATGATGCTGACACGAGGCCTTCTCTGGCTTTGCTGAAAGCCCATTGGATTTGCAGTTGTGCACGATACCCCGAAGCCCACACAGCCAGCAAGGGCAAGCCACAGCACTGACTGTAGTGAGCTGAAAGGAAGAGCCACTGGCAGGTAAGCCTTCAGCTACAGTCAGGATCAGGCTTGTGCAGACTGCTTTTCCAGCTCTTCTCCTGAAGCCCCTGCCCCAGGCTCCCCTGGCAGCATTGCACCCATTCTCTCTCCCATTTGATCTTCCTTATTTCAATCCACCCTACACACCACCACCTCTGCCTAGACATGGGCTCTCTGGATACAGAGAAACAGGGTCAAACAATCTTGGTATTTACTTCCAAAGGGGGAGCGCCAGCATGAGGGGCTGCTGGCGGTGAGAGCACTAAGCTCGGATCTGTTATCCGTATCATCCAACCGGCTTCCCCATGTCTGCAGAGGCTGTCTAGAAGTCTACCCACTGTGGCCCTGTGTCTGCTGGGTAGATATTGTGTCTAGAAAGTTCCATAACCTCCCCCAACAACACCTCCAACTGGGAGCTGAGTGTTCAAACATGAACCCATGGAGGACATTATGATTTACAGCACTGCTGTTTCTGTTTTTCATAACTTTAGACTTTTTCTTTTAGGGACCATGGGGTTTTCTCCCTTACCTCAATATCTAAAACCTAAAATAGGTCTCTATTGCCTTGCTCATTTAATCTGCCTGAGTAAATTCAAATTGTATATAATAATGAATTATAAGAAAGTCATATTGATTTTTAACTAGAGATGTAAGTTTTTAGGATCTGGAAACAAGTATAATTACAAACAGATTTGCTGTGAGTTCAAGGCCAGCCTGGTCTACAGAGAGAGTTCTGGGACAGTCAGGGCTATGTAGAGAGACACTGCTTCAAACAGATAGGTAGAGATAGATAGATAGATAGATAGATAGATAGATAGATAGATAGATAGATAGATAGATAGATAGATGATACAAATTGTTCATGGAAAATATTTAAGGTAGCTTGTCTAATTTATCAATAGATAGATAGATAGATAGATAGATAGATAGATAGATAGATAGATAGATAGATAGATAGATGATACAAATTGTTCATGGAAAATGTTTAAGGTAGCTTGTCTCATTTATCTTTCCCAAAAGCAAATATGTATATGTAGGAATGTCATTTTGACTCTCACGTTACAGGGGCCAGCCTTTAACATAGCCACCGCTCTCCCTTGCCTTGCTCAGGCTCCAGAAATCCCCAGTCTCTTCCCATATTGGACATGCTGGCCTAAACCACAACTAGCCTACGGCACAGATGAAGGGGCAGAACCCCAAGGCTACCTGGAGAATAATAGCATTGCAGCTCCTTGGTTCCTCCTCACCCATTCATTCTAAAGGATGCTCAGCTGTCACACTAAGAGAACACTCAAAGGACAACTCAAACCAAGTGACAAGGAACTAAGGCCACTTGCCCACAGCCCGCCATGTGAGTGAGCCACCCCCCAGTCAAACTTTCAGAGGACTGCACACAACGGCAACTTCCTGAAAGAAGCTGAACCAGAACATTTACCTCAGCCTCTGCTGTGTTCCTGAGCCAGAGACTCTCCGTTGTCACGGGCTGGGGTGAAGCTCCGTGCTACAGCACTTGGCGAGCAGGCCAGAGGTTGAGGAGCTGTTCCCCAGCACCACCAGGAAAGTAAAGGGGAGCTCTCTGATGCCAAAAGGCTTCGGTGTTGTTGAAACTGAATTTGGGCATGGTCTGTTGTGTGTCATTTCATGTTGGTTCTAGCTTCACATGGAGGTTTGCTGCCTGGAGATGTATCTTGGCAGGGCATTTTTGCAAGGCCCTGGGTTCCATCTGGGAACAAAAGGAAATTATTACTTGTGTAAAGAATATGTTGTTTCTGTGACCAACTACACAGTTGGGAGCACGGTGTAAAAGTAGGCAGCTCTATGGAAGAAGGGTCTTGGTAAATTGCCAACGGTCACCTTGACTAAGTGACCTCATTTGTAGAATCTGGAGAAAGTATTCTAAAACTCAATCCCTGAGAAGAAAACACTATCAAAGGCACCATTGTTTTAGGCCTTGCTGATTTGTTTGGAGATCACAATATCTGTGTGACTCTTGTGGCGTATGGCGAAAGCAAGCTAAAGGGATTGTCTGTGTCAGCATCTAGTCCAAGCCAGTGTCACCTCTCCCCCAAATTACACTGAGCCTCCAATTAGTGTCCTCGCACTCTCTCTGTCCCAGTATGTTCTGACAGAAGCCAATGTTGTCTTGTTTAGTTTTTGACACAGGACATCTCTATGTGGCCCTGGCTGTCCTGGAACCAGCTACGTAGACTACGCTGGCCTTGAAGTCACAGGGATCTGCCTGCAACTGCCTCCTAAATGCTGGGATTAAAGGTATGCGCCACGTCCAGCATAATACCGCCTTTTTAATGTTCATGTCTACCATTGATTCAAAAATGTTCCCTCGTTCTCCGATGGAAGCAAACCAAAGCAAGGCCTCAAGCAGGGCCTTAGGGCCTCACGCTTTGGTCCTGCCTTCATCCTCCAGCCTGAACCCACAGCAATCTCTGTGTCCTCCCTGACCCTTCATGCTCTAGTCGCTTTCTTCAAACTAAGTTGTCTTATCTAAGTTTGTCTCATCTCATCTCAATTCTGAGCCTTTGCACACACAAGCCCTACAAGCTGGCTCACCTCTCCAGTGTCCCCCACACATCGCACATCCTCTCTCCAAACTCCATCCTCATCCTTAAGCTGTGTGTGGGAGGAGGTTGTTGAGGGAGCCCTTTATTAATGCCTTCACCTAAGAAAGACTTGTAGTTGCCAGCTTATTGGAACCCTCCGCTCCCTTCTAGTTTTGACTGAGTAATTATTGAATTCAAGTGTGTCCCACACCCACCTGTGAGCAGAGTCACCCATGCTGCACTTGTGTCCTGCACCAAAGGAAACTTGGCTGATGTCAGTGGCCAATAAGATTCATCCCGGGCTCTGCCTTCCAAACCGTACCTACATCACACATCAAGTCTACATCACACATCTTTTCGTTCTTCTGTTAGTGGGGTGGAATGGGTCGTTTATAGCATGTGTTTCTCATCTGGGTCACCAATGCAGCCCCCCACAACTGCATGTGGAAGACGTTGAAACAATTAGTCACTTAATTTTCTCATTTACTGACTCCGAAGGCCAGTTCAGCCAGAGCCTTCCTTGATTTGGGGATATGCTAAATGCGTCTAAGAATCATCTTTCACATCTCCTCAAGTTTTCTATATTCCAACATTGTCACTGAGTACTCCTGTAAGTACAAGTGCCTGTGGAGAGGGCAATACACCAAATAAATGAAGTCTGCATGTGAATTCATTTAATCACAATTAAAGGTAGGTTGCTTTACAAGAGCCCGAAAGAGAAGTGGGTTTTAAAGGGGACGACAGTTCCATCAACTTTCAGATGACTCTCAGATCTTCCCTGAAACATCATTCTTTTTCCACTGCAAATGAAATTCTTTGAAAGTTAATTTTCTACCATAAAATCTTCCAAGACAGCAAGGTGCAAGCATGGCCCTTTCTCTCACTCTAATTTTTCCAAACATAATTTTAACTGGGAGTCTCTGGGTTGAGGGGGCCACACGTTAGTGCAAGTTAGAGGGTGTTATTGTTTCTTCATGTGTGATAGTGTTAACATTCAACATTATTTCAAGAACAAATCCCAGCTGCTTCAACAATCATCCACGTGAGTGGAAGTGCAAGAGTGATGTGGTCACAGTGTCTGGCCTTGCCATATTTTGCACAGATACAATTACGCGAACATGTAACACCACGTGATATAGGCACTCTGGCTCCACAGGCTCAGCATGGCCAAGGGTACCTGCACTCCCCAGATTACAGTCCAGTTTGCTCACTCTCCTCTGATTCCTGTAGAGTTGGCCTTCTAGTTCCTATTGAGGAGTTCACTGTTATATTCAGGCCTTTTTGAATTAAGTTGCTGTGTGCTGCTCTTTAGCGCCGTATCACCTCATCTCAGAATCTTCTGTGGCTGTCTTCACTACAGCGAGCCAGTAAACACTGAGGTTTCCACTATCGTATTGTGCACAGGCTACATGCTGAGCTGTGCTAGGCCATGCAGATAAGGCAGAGAACATCAGAGACATCGGACCCAGACTTTTCACCTGGGAAGGACAAAGCATCAACTATCAGGGAGAACTGTGGTCACAAATGACTGGGTGACCTGGGGCAGCAAGTGTGAGCCGCAGGCGTGAGCAGCCCCTGTGAGCAGCTGATGTGAGCAGCGCTAAAGATGAGGCTACAGAGACAAGAAAGAACCAACTGACCAGAGATGGCCAAAGTTGTTGATTTGTGCAAAGTCATCAAACTGATACAGAAGCCAAAATCTATGGTAGGAGATGATGGACGACCCATGCAGTCCTTGCAGTCAGAGCTTCAGGCAAGGAGAGACTTTGCATTCCTTCCAAGTGCAGTAAGAAGCCTTTGAAAGGGTGGAGGCAGCATGGTGACCCCTGGTCATGGGGAAGCACAAGGATTTGTACTGATAGTGAAAGCAGAAGTCAGGAAGGAGACTGAGTTGAGCTTTTAGTCACCAACAGAGCCACCTTCCCAGGGCCATATTCCTTGTCACAGTCCTGGCCTTTGAAGTACCCTAAAAAAAAAAAAAAAAAAAACAAGAAAACTGCCAATGTTTTTCCAGACCTGATCTCCCAAATGTCACCTCTGGGTGTTGGACAAATGGGAATGGAGGATGAGGAAGGCATAAAGGGGAATCCTGAAAGCCAGTTTTTTTGTTCTTAATTTTTCCCTTTATAGCTGAAGAAAGATAACTTCCCTAAACAGAGATCACAAAATCAGAAGCATCAGCCTGACCCAGCTCCAGAATCAGGCCAACAAGTCTGCTGCCACAGCCACCACCACCACCACGCTTCCTGAAGTCTCACTGGGGTGTCAGGCTGTGCATCTGTAGAAACTAAAAGAAAGCACACAAGCATCACACATAGTTTGTTGCTAGGCACAGCATCAGCATGCCCTTCCCCACATGAAAACCTGGTCCAGGCACGAGTTTCCAGGGCAGTCAGAGCAGATGTCTTCGTTGCCCTTCACTTGCAGTTCAACCCCACCATGCCTGGGTGAGCCTTTGAAGCCCATCCAATCTTACAGAACTGCTTTTCTGAGCGAGGCATCGCTGAGAAGTTCAATTGTGCTTGAGTCTGAAATCATTTGCCATTTTCCTGTCCCTAACACACAAGTCTCTGTGTGTTGATCTAACCAATTGGTAGTGTTTTGAGTAATACATCATGAGGCCAATGGCGCCTTAACGATGTATTACATTAATATATCATCAAAGCCATGGCATTGTTATGATATATTACTTTAATACATCATTGGAGTGCCATAGCTTTAATGATGGATTACTCAAAACCATAGCAACAGCTAGAAAGATCAAGATAAGTTTTGTATTTTTAAACTTATTCTCAGTAAATATGATTTTTTTTCTTAAGTTTCCACAGTAAAGTATGTGTGCAAAGGAAATATGAGACCACGGGTCCCGGTGATAAGCAGCTCCAGGCTCTTTCCTTGGTTGACCTTCTGCACTGTTTACTTACTCAACACCCAAATCTATACCTATTTCAAAATTTATTTAAAAATATCTAGCCAGGCATGGTGGCTCACATCTCTAATTTCAGAATTTGAGAGTCTGAGGCAGGAGGATTGCTGTGATATCAAGGGTAGCCTGGGGTATTTAGGGGAACCCTTTCTCATAACAATAAACATGAGCTAGAGAGATGGCTCAACAGTTAAGAGCACTTTCTGCTCTTGCAGAGGACCCAGGTTTGGTTCCCAGCACCCCATGATGACCAACCATGTATAACTTCAGTTCTAGGGAATTCAATACCCTCTTATGGCATCCACATACATACACACAAGCAAATATCCATATAAAATAAAAATAAAATCTTTAAGTAAATAAACAAAAGTAAAATATGCATTCGATCTCACAAAAACAACATCCCTATTGAACAAAGAATTTGGTAAGATTGCCAGAGTTCTACAATTACATGTCTATAGTGACTTCCTCTTCTGATGAGTATCTATGCTTTTTCTAACACACTTCCCAAAGGATCCTAAGCTGTCTAAATGGTGGCTTCCCTCAGTAAACTTTTAGGGGTGCTTTTGCTTTTATACAACAATACTTTATAAGCTAGACATGGTTGCTCACATCTATAACCCCAGAACTTGAAAGGCAGGAGGATTACTGCCTAAACAATAAAGTGAGATCTTGTTTTAAAAAAACAAAAGCAAAAACCTTCCTGATCTACCAGTATCTCTACATTTTCCTCCCAATTATCATACAAGTGTAAGGACATACACATGCAGAAGGAGGAGGAAACATAGATAGAAAGATAGACAGACAGACAGACAGATAGACAGACAGACAATAAGTACATAGGTAGATTATAGATAGGTATGATGTGAGATTCCCCTCTATATGCTATGAATATGTTTTAATACCATTGGTTAATAAATAAACTGTTTTGGCCTATGGCAGGGCAGGGTATAGCAAGGCAAAAAAATCCAAGCAGGGATAGATGAAGGACGGTGAAGTCAGAGGGACACCATGTAGCTGGCAAAGGAGAAAGACCCTAGAACCTTGCCTATAGGCCACAGCCTCGTGGTGATACACAGATTAATAGAAATGGGTTAATTTAAGATGTAAGAGCTAGCAAGGAATACGCCTAAGCTATTGGCCAAACAGTGTTGTAATTAATATAGTTTCTGTGTGATTATTTGGGCCTGGGTGACCAGAAAGCAAACAAGCAGTCTCCATTTACATAGGTAGGTGGGTGGGTGGATGGATGGATAGAAAGGGATAGAAAGAGATAGAGAGATAGATATAGATAGATAGATGATAGATAGATAGATAGATGATAGATAGATAGATAGATAGATAGATAGATAGATAGATAGATAGATAGATAGAGTTCTTCTAATTGGTAGCCTTGAACTTTCATTAGTTTTGGCACAATAAAAATTGGCCAAGAAACAAGAGTAGCAGAACCGAACACATTGCAGCAGATAGAGTATTAGTTTGAATAAGAAAATCTTTAAAGTATATTTCATGGTAAATCTCAAGCGTTTAACCAGAGTGAGGTTCTACTAAGAAATGGTATGAACAGCAAACACATATGTAGTATAGAAATACACACACGCACATGCATGAGTGCATGCGTGTGTGCCCAGAAAACCAGACACTGGGGTCAAGCAGCTAACCCAAGAAAGCCTCCTCAATGAAGACCCTGAGATTCTAATAACCACAGCTCTTTGAATTAAACTTTTAAAAGTTGATTCTTAAAACAACTCAGAGCCAGGTATACTGATGTGAATCTGTAATCCCAGAGAAGGTGAGATAGGAATAGCAGGTTCAAGTCAAGATCCTCGGGTACATGAGACCTTGTCGAAGAAGAGAGGAGAGGGAGCGATAAAACTTGGTGTGACTGTATACTTGAGAGACTGAGTCAAGAAGGTCTTGATCATCTTAATCATGAGGTTTTTCTTTTAGGACACCAAGTAGCTCCCAAACCATAACACAGAGACTTATTATTAGTTTTTAATGTTCTGCCTACCTTGGGCTCGTTTCTGGTTAGCTCTTTTAACTTAACCTGTTAATCTTTATCTGCCTTTGCCTTGGGGCTTTTTACTTTTTCTTACTTGCTGTCTCTATGTCTGTCTTGCTGATGACTGCCTGGCTTCTTGCCCTAAGCTTGTACCCTGTCCTCTCCTCCTTCCTCTCCAAGCCTAGATTTCTCCTCCTATTTATTCTCTCTTCCTGGCAGCCCCGCCTATCCCTCTCCTGCCTAGTTCTTGGCTGTTTAGCTTTTTATTAGATCAATCAGATGCCCTAGGCAGGTACAGTGAACCAGATGCAACATATCTTTACATAACTTAATACACATCCTTACATCGTTAAACAAATGCAGCATAAACAAAAGTAACACACCTTTACACAGTTAAAGTAACATTCTGTACCATAAGCAAATACAACACATTTTTGCCTAGTTAAAATAATATTCCCCAACACTTGATCACAAGTTCTAGGCCAACCTGGGCCCTGAAACCATTTCAAACAAAGAACGAATGGGGTGTGCTGGTTACAGTTATGATATCAGCACACAGAAGCTGAAGCAGGAGAATCCCAAACCCAAGGGCAGCTTGAACTATACATAGAAACCTGGGCTCAGGAAATCAAGGGCTGGGGATGGAGCTCAGTGGTACGGGGCTTGCCTAGCCCTAGGGTTCCAGTCCAGTACTGCATATAAACAAATACAATAAAAATAAGTGTAAAATCAGACAAAAATAATCCATTTCCAGGCAGAAGTAAGAGCATGTTCCTGGAGCCTCTGAGGGATAGCCTTGTCTCTCAGGGTGGGTTCAATTGCAGAGTTCAGCATCGTCACGGCAGAGCTGCCGCCCAGCACCCCCACTTTGATGGTCACTGTATCTCTCTTACCCCACTCTGTCAGGTCAGGCCGTGTGAATACTTCAGGGCCGAAAAGTCTTTCCTCATCCCACGACCTGATTTGGGAACTGAATTCTCTCTGTCTCTTCATGGAGGTTGAGGGACTGTTGTGAGGGTGCCAGCTGCGGGAGAACAGATGTGGCAAGGAGCCTGCCTGCCCCGCGCTCAGGATGGAGGATCCGCTTAGTCCCAGTCAACACACAGAGAGAAAAGGACTGGGGAGGTCCCGGGGAGATTCACACAGAAGACAGAGAACAGCGAAGACCCTCATGTCGGGAATATGACGCTCCAATACGATTGGACCAGAGGAAATTAAGGTGCCAGATGTGCTCGCGGTTTGATCTTGGCAGTAAAGAGAGAGAGTGGCCACTTACACACCACAATGAACCCCAAGGCACTGAGGGTTCCCAGAGGCCTACAAAGTACTGAGTAGCCTCCAAAAGTTCAGCAACACATTCAGAGGAACACATTATTGGGCTTGGTGATCATTTCGTGGAAAGTAGCCACTCTCCCCATCTTCAGCTCTGGGCCCCAATGAAGCTTCTTTAAAAACCACAGCCTAAACCTCTCCTCCTCCAGGAAGCCTTCTTGTCTTCCTCAAGCATGGGTATAATTCCTCTACTTCTGATCCCTTGCAGCTGACGGTCCCATCACTTATTTAACTCTTTATATTATTGCCTTTCTATATTACATCCAATAACTCCAACTTCAAGAACTTTGGAGGGCTGGGGTAGATTGTCAGACAGTCAAGTACTTGCCATGCAAACATGATGTCCTGAGTTCATCTTCAGTACACGCACGCATGCATGCATGTACACACACACACACACACACACAACATAATGGTGCACTCGGGAAGCAGAAAATGGTAGGTCTATGGGACTCGTTGCCAGTCAGTCTAGCCTCATTATGAGTCCCTGGTACCAGGAAGGGACCCTGTCTCAACGAAGGAAGAAAGACAGCTTCTGAGAGATGACATGGAAAGTTGACCTCTGGTTTCCACATTGTGCACACACACACACACACACACACCCTGTGGGGACACAAGTGCCTTCTCTGGGCAAGAAGAGAAGTAGGAGGGGTAAAGCATTTAGGCCAGAAGATAAAGCCTGTAACACACACACGCTGCTCTTGCAAAAGCACCTTTTATAAAGTAGCTGCTTTATAAAAGAGGGCCCACAAAGTCAGAAGAGACTTTATTGCCGTGCTCGCTGTAAAGACTGAGGATGTTCCCGACACCATCGTCTATATTTCTACGGGTCTGAGCTTTACAGACAAACTGGCTGTGTCAGTTATAGGCAAAGAGAAAGGAAGTGGCATCAGGTGAAGCTCTGGCCCTAGTCCTTTAAACGGACTTGTAAAATAAAATATTTATCTCCGAACTTCTGGCCTCTTTTCTCATCCCTACCTAAGTAATTTTTTTCCTGAACTTAATTTTTTGCATCATTTTAATGCATAATTATAGAGAAATATAGTTAGCACTAGCCAGGGAGAGCACGCAATGTGCAGTTAGCTGTACAGCACACGCACATGCCGTGTACACTACGAAGTGTTTGTTCAGTCTGAGTTTCAGAAGGAGTTAGTAAGGAGCTGACAGGTCACTAAAGCTTTCTTTAGGAGGCGCGATGACTAGCCAGTCTCCTGAGAACACGCGTCTTTCTGTCCACATCAATTCACAATCACTGTCAGTAAACCAAAATTCACATGTGTGGGGGAAAAAAAAGATTCTGCCTTATTTCTACAAATGAGGCATTCACTCAGAGAGGACCAAATTTCCACGATATTAGAAAAAGTCCCTTCCCTGCCAAATCACTCATCTTTAAGCTTTGAAAACTGCACCCTTCTTGCATGGCATTCTTGCAAAGCCATCTGCCGGCTAGCCAGTGGCTGCAATGTGGAGTTAGCCGTCTAGCACGCTCACGCAGTAAGTCAGCTTTTCTAAGCCCCGCATGGAATGCATGCCTTCCTCCCTTGACTAATTCAAAACTACACAGGAACGCTTGACAGGAAAAACACGTATTAAAACTCCCCTTCCTGTCAAGGTCAGGATGCAGCATTTTGACTTTGCATCCAGTGATCAGATTCCTTTCCTTTTCTACTTTCCAACGACGGTGTGCCTGCAGAGAGAAGCAGCGGGACTCTACACTTCCGAAATTTCATGGCTGGTGCATTCATTAGGTGGAACAAAGTGATGTCCACGTGACATTCTTCAGAGGCCAAATACTTCTCCCCAGGAAAAGAAAGATGTAGCCGGACCTTATAGCTTCCCTGGTAACTCTAGTCTCCTCTTGCCCTTCCTTCCTGCCAGTGCCACATCCTTTGTTACCAAGATAGCTTGTTTACAAACTCGCAGCTCAGTTACTGAAAACAAGTGGCCGGGCTTCACCTGGGGTGTGAGCCAGAAGCAAACACAAGCGCTGAGGAAGAAGCTGGAGAAGACTGGACTGTACTCAGCCTCGGGTTCTAGTGAGAAAATCGGAATTTACAAAATTGTTCCTTGGATTGAAGAATTTCTCTAGAGTAACAGTTGTACTGTGCAAACTACAGATGTTTTGAATTTAATCTCTCTCTTGATGGTGTGTGATCTCTCATAATGTCATAAATTATGGAAAAAAATGTATCCACATATTACTTTTCTAAGTACCATCGGCACATCTCGTCAAAACCCAGGGCACCTACTATGTGCCCTGTTCACAATACCCTGTTCATCTCCGCACAGCTTAGGCATCCTTTGAGTCCTGACCCTTGCTCTGCCCCTGCAACACTCTCCCTCCACCTTGGCCTGCACGGGAGCGGGCTATTTGTAACCAAGTTTCAAACCAAGCTACACTTCCTCCAGGAAGCCTCCCCCGATTGTCCACAGCTTTACCAGGGTTAATGTTTTTCCTCTGTGCCCCCGCAGTCTAGGGCACTGCCCCTTAGCAGAACATTTATCACCTGGCAGTGAAAATGGCCGCTTCCTTCTCTAACTTCCTCCTAAGAGTGAGGTTACTTGGAGACGCTCTCTGCACCTAACAGTGCTAGGCAAACACGCTTGGTGCATCTTCTTCGAGCAGTAGCTGAATGTGACCCCGGAATGTAAACATTCTGAGAAGGTACGGAGAACAGTTAGGGCTTAATCCTACTGCAACAGCTCAATGCCCACTCACCTGCTTCCCTTCAGCCACGTGTTCCAGGCCACGTGTTCCCTCCAGTCTTTGAACAGCCTCAGTTCTTTCCCGCTTAAGATTTCATTCTCTGGGTCTTCAGGGGACCAAATGCTGCCAGTCATTCAGGTCTTGAGATCGTCCTCAGAGTCATCTAGAGAGGCCTCAGGAACAACTACCTGAGCTCGCGATTTCTATGTACAGCTCACGTTACCATTGGATCTTGGCGCTCCCTGTCATCAGAATTTCAGTGAAGAAGGACGGAGATGATGCTTATACTATCCTCAGCTGTGTCTCCAGAGCTGGCGGCTTTAGTGGCACAGAATAGGCGCGGAATGGAATAAAGGCATGAATGATAGAGAACTCT
Source organism: Ondatra zibethicus (assembly GCA_004026605.1). Classification (NCBI taxonomy): domain Eukaryota; kingdom Metazoa; phylum Chordata; class Mammalia; order Rodentia; family Cricetidae; genus Ondatra; species Ondatra zibethicus. Next base: position 31,134 of record PVIU01016594.1, on the reverse strand, counting down.
GGTCCAACTGCTGGACAATACGCAGGAAGTGAGAGACCTTGGAACACTCGACCCTAAACGGGATGTCTCCATCAAATCCCTCCCCGCAGAGCTCAGAGAACCCTGCAGAAGAGAAGGCAGAAAGAGCCTAAGACCCAGAGGGGATGGAGGACATCAGGAGAACAAAGCCCTCTAAATCAACAAGATCAAAGTACGTGTGTACACACAGAGACTGAGGCAGCGCGCACAGGGCCTGCATGGGTCTGCACCAGATCGGGTCCTAGAGCTGAAAACAGAAGCAGCATACGCCTCCGTCCCTAACCCAGAAGCTATCTCCAATTGATAACCACTTGCAAGTGAAAACGTAGTTTTCTCCAAGGGAGTCTCACGGGGCAAACAAACTACTCTGTAGGCTACATAGACGCCAGCAGAAAGTGAACTCAGTAGCACCTTTGGTGGTTCTTTGCCTCATAATGTCATGTCAGAGCCTTTTTAAAATCTTTATTTTTAGTTTTAATTTATTTTTATTTTACATGTCAATGCCTGCATATATGTCCGTGTGAGGGTGTCAGATCTCCTGGAGTCACAGAGAGTTGTGAGCTTCTATGTGGGTGGTGGAAAATTGAACCTGGGTCTTTGAAAGAGCAGCTAGTTCTCTAAACCACTGAGCCATCTCTCTAGCCCATTATTTTTTATTTTATTTATGTTTTTATTTATTCATTTTTCTCTCTTTTTGCCCTTCTGGGACTATGGGACTCTTGGGTGCGCAAATGAATGGCTCTCTGTGTCTAAATCTGTTTCTTGTGCCTTTCCTTGGGCTCTTTTCCTTCTGATTGTTTAGTCTTATTCCAATCTGTTAGTTTTTGCTTTGTTTTATTCTATTTTATTGTTATTCCTTATGAGACTGTTTTCTAATGAGAGACAGAAGTATATGGATTCAGATGAGAGGAGAGGCAGGGAGGAAACTGGGAGGAGTAGAGGAAGGGGAAACCATAACCAAGATATATTATGTGAGGGAGAAAAAAAATCTATTATTAGTAAATTATAGGTAATTTTTATAAATTTACTATAAAAATAGTAAATTTTTCCTATTATTCGGAAAAAATAAGGGCTGGAGAGATGGCTCAGAGGTTAAGAGCACCGCCTGCTCGTCTAAAGGTCCTGAGTTCAATTCCCAGCAGCCACATGGTGGCTCACAACCATCTGTAATGAGATCTGGTGCCCTCTTCTGGCATGCAGGTATATGCAGACAGAACTCTGCATACATAATAAATAAATTTTTAAAAAAAAAGGAAAAAGAAAAAGAAAAGAAAAATTTGGATCAAAATTTATTATGAAATTATTCAAAAATACTTCAAGATCAGTTCAGGGAATCTCTGGGTGGACAGCGTGCAGTGAGGGCACAGTTACTCACTTTAGGCTTGCAGTATCTCAGAAGAGAACTGTCCCCCATGGTCTCGGGTATTGGAACTCAGCACCAGCTGGTGGTGCCATCTGTGGATGTTAGGTGCGGCAACCTTCCTAGAGGAGGTCGTCCCTGGGGGTGTGCCTTGATATTAACAGCCTCCTGCCCCTTCCGGGTCACTCTTTCTGCTCTGTGCTTATGCTCAAGATGGGACCCCTCGGCTTCTTGTTCCAGCCACCGTGCCTGTCACTTGGTGCCATGCTTCCCTGCCATGGTAGACACCTGTCCCCCTGTAACTGTAAGCCCAAATAAACTCTTCCTTCTGTAAGTCGTTTGGGGGGTGGTTTAAATGAGAATGGCGGCCATGTTTGGTCCTCAGGGGGTGGCACTACTTGAGAGGGATTAGGAGGTGTAGCCTTTTTGAAGTAGGTATGGCTTTGTTGAAGGAAGTGTGTCACAGGGGGTGGACTTTGGGGTTTCAAAAGCCCAAGTCTGATCCAGTCCCAGTGTCTCTTTCTTCCTGCTGCCTGTGAGTTCCAATGTAGAACTCTCAGCTACTACTTCTCCAGCCCCGTTCCTGTGCGTTGCTGTGCTCCCACCATGCTGCTGATGAGCAAAACCTCTGGAACTGTTAGCCAGCCATCAGTTAAATGCTGCCTTCTCATAGGAGTTGCCTTGGCCGTGGTGTCTCTTCACAGCAACAGGACGGTAAGATCCCTGGCTGTGGCGGTTAACACGGCAGCAGAAAACTCTTTACGTTCCTCGGTCACTCTGGACTGTGGCACCTGGAAGGACCTTGGGCACCTTCTATAGCTGATGGTTGAGGTGCAGACCTGGTCAAAAGGGGAGGCCACTCCATGGGGAAGGCACATTTAGTCTCCACCTGAGTACATGCAGACCCTTGATCTGCCCAGTTAGCATGAAGAAATCTCAGAAGAGGATCAGGACAAGGTTCTCAATGAGAAGAGTCATGAAGCTATGTTTGACCAAAATAATTTACATCAGTCAGTGAGCTCAGAAACTTGTACCTCTGGGTGCTTTCTGGAAGACAAGCCTTTGGATAAATATACCACCCACTGAGGAGACCTTGGGGCTTCTCAGAGCCCTGCTGGTTCCAGGACCTGCAGCAGCACCCATGATACACACTGGAAGCCTCTGTCCATCCCAGGAAGGTCTTTAATCAAGCTAACAAATATCATCCTTATACCTTCACAGGACAGCCTGCCTCCCTGCTTCCAGAGAGATTTAGTCTGGAGAGCAAGTGTTGCGCTGGGCCTCAGAACTGGCAATGGCTCAGTTAACCATCCCAGACCAAGCTGAGTGAGACTGCCTGGCTGAGATGACTCTGAGCCTAGGCTCCTCTGCTCACCAACTGTGTCATCTGAGACAAACTACCTCACGTACTATTTTTTTTTTAAAACCTATCATGAAAGAATCAGGGCTAGGGAGATGACTCAGTGGGTGAAAGCATGAGGACCTAGGTTCAAATCTCCAATAGTCATATCAAAAAAAAAAAAAAGGGCAGGTGTCCCCAGTCTATAGGGTGGGGACAGAGATGGATCACTCAGCTTAGCTCCAGGTTCAGTAAAGACCCTGTGTTGAGGGACTAAGCTGGAGGCTGGTACAACAGGACACACTCCTCTGTCCTCACACCTACATGTGCATGTGCATCACACATACAGAGAGAGAGAAGAGAAACGATACCATCTCAACATGATTGCCAGGGCTCCAAGAGGTGAATCAACTAAATTCACTAAGGTGTATGAAGCCTTTCGCCAAGAGGAAAGTGCCAATAAATAGTGGCAATTAAAATTGTTGTCACCCTCAGTAAGTTAAAGAGGTTGCTCTAGCATTCTAACTTTGCTGACGAGAGAATGGTGGCTCTAAATGTTGGGTTACACGAACCCATTTCTCAAAGAGCTTTGTCCAAAGTCCCAAGCTCACGTGGCTACACTCTGGTTCCCTCTGAGACATTGTTTAGCAGTTATGGGTGGATAAGCTGATACGGCATTTTATTCAGAGCATGGCAGTACTTCTCTAAGCAGAATTACATTATGTATCCACAGGATGAGGCTCTCCACTCTTGGGCTATAATTAGGTAATGTCCATTAAATAGCAGTTGCACAATTTCCTTGTAACTTACTGGCACGCCAAATTATAAGGCTGTGTTTTTGAAAATGTTTTTGCCTGTGTTATTTTTCCTCTGAGTCCCATTGAAGCCGGGGTGTCCTGAACTAGAACACAGATTCACTGCTCTTTAGCCTATCAGAGAATAGGTTCTGAGATCATCTCACTATAGCCTAGATTTCACACACAGAGAAAGGTTTTGCAGCAATTGAAAATGAGATAAAGCTAACTCAAGCTGAATTAATTTCTGCACCTCCTCAGAAACAGTGACAAGAAGTATGATTGAGTCAGGTGGTGGTGGCGCACACCTTTAATCCCAGCACTCAGGAGGCAGAGGCAGTTCAAGGCCAGCCTGGTCTACAAGAGCTAGTTCCAGGACAGGCTCCAAAGCTACAGAGAAACCATGTCTCGAAAAACCAGAAGAAGAAGGAGGAGGAGGAGGAGGAGGAAGAGGAAGGAGAAGAAGAAGGAGGAGGAGGAAGAGGAAGGAGAAGAAGAAGGAGGAGGAAGAGAAGAGGAGGAGGAGGAGGAGGAAAAATAATGGAGAGAAAGTCTAAACTGTAGAGGCTCCATTGGATCCCACCCCTCGGGAAGTGCCAAGGAAGAGTGGGAGGAAAGACTGTAGGAGTCAGAGGAGCTGGAGGACTCAGGAGAAGATTCCCTACTGAATCAACTAAGCAGGGCTCACATGGGCTCACAGAGACTGAAGCAGCAAGCACTGGGCCTGCAGGGGTCTGTGCCAGGTCTTCTGCATATGTATATAGTTGTTAGTTTGGTGTTTTTGTGGGTTTCCTGACAGTGAGAGCAGGGGTATCTCTGACTCTTTCGCCTGCTCTTGGGACTCTTTTCCTCCTATTGAGTTGTCTTGTCCAGCCTCAATATGAGGGGTTTTGCCTTGTCTTACTGTATCTTATTTTGTTGTGTTTGGTTTTTGTCTCTTGAAGGCCTGTTCTTTTCTGAAGGAAAATAGATGGATAGGAAGTAGATCTGGAGGAGAGGGGAGATGAGGGGGTGCTGGGAGGAGTGGAGGGGGAAGAGAAACCATGGTCAGGATACAACATATGAGAAAAAAATCTATTTTCAATTAAAATTTTCTTAAAAAATTTGTATACGAGACTCTATGACATTAAATTAATTATTATAAGATTGATTAGCATGACATACACTATTGAGGATGAAAATTCTTAGCTCATTGACAGATACAATCTAAGAGTCTTTTAAGGGACCAGCTTTGGGGTGAGTGTGTGTGTCGCTCAGGATGGATCCCAGGGTTGTATGCATAGAAAGTGAGCATTCTGCACTGAGCTACACTCCCAGCCCCTAGGTCACTTTTTTGATAATAAGAGAAAAGTGATTCTGGGGTTGGTTTCATTTTCAGTGCAATTGTAAGAAAATAGAGGTCTTAGGGGCAGAAGGTTTCCTCAGGAGTGGACCATTTGCCTGGCATGTGCAAGGCCCTGGGTTCAATCCCCAACACAAATGTGGAAGAAAGGAAGGAAGGAGGGAGGGAGGGAGGGAAGGAGAGAGGGAGGGGGAGGGAGGAAGGGGGAAGGGAGGAGGGAAGGGAGGGAGAGGGAGGAAGGGAAGAAGGAAGGAAATTTTTTTAAAATGTTAAATTTAGATACTTTCTGAAAAATAAAAAGCAGATATTTTCAGAAGGAATCACATCATACACAGAAGTATGTGTTTGCATTCATTTAGACAATTTACAGGTAGGCACCATCACATGGGAACTGAGCAGCAGTTGCTTAGAAATACATAATTTGTGCAACCCATTAATAAGCCTCAAAGCAGCATAATAACAGCCCAGCCTCAAGGCTGAGTCGGATGCAGAGTGAACTGTTTGTCCTGTTCAAGCCACATCCTAACTCATCAGTGATAACGGATGCCTGGAGCCCAAGGCCACTGGCACTCGAGGCTTGGCCACCTCCTCAGGAAAATTTCACAGAGATGGCGAAGAGGGGCCTCACTCTCATTATTGCTCCCCAACTCCTCCTCCACAACACCCCAAGCTTCATTTGCATTTCCATCCAGTTACACCTCACTCAGCTCCTCACCACAATTACAGCAAACTTGGTAAAGTCTCTGACCTGGGTTATCTTTGTAAACCTTATGAAAAACCAATGGTGTTCCATCGTCTGGGAGGGCCGCTCCTCGCTGACTTGTCAGGGAGAGGGGAGACTCATCTATCCCCAAATCTAAGGGAGAACTTTGAACTGCAAGACACGTTCACTTCTCAAGCTAGAGTCCTCTCTTCATTTTCTAAGCTGGGGTCCAATGCATAGGAATTTCTTTGTTTTTTAACATGTGGCATTTTGCTGTGCATGGCACATGACTGTAATCTCAGTGCTAGGTGTTGAAAGTGGGAGGTTCGGGCATCCAAAACCTCACTAGGCAACAAGACCAAGTTCAAGACCAGCCAGGGCTAAATGAAATCCTGTCTCAATAAATTAATTAGTAAATCTTTTCAAGACTTGAAACGTTATGCCAATAAACTGGGAAGGAAAACAGAATAAAGTTTGTATAGCCTGTCTTTCCCCTGTTCTCAGTGGCTATGCCCCAGGACCCTGCAGTCTCTAGACTGTGGCAAACCCAGGAAGCTGCGTGGAAGATTAGCTAATCTCTGAGAAGAGGAGACAGGTCTGAGGAGTTGTGCCTGGAGAGAAGGGGAACAGTACTGGTGCCCAGGGGACACACCACACTCAAGAGCCCAGACCTCTCAGAGGCTGGCATCCCAAAGTTGCTCACCCACCCCTTCCTACTCAGGGCTTTATTGGAGCTTCACATTTTCAAAGAAATGGTAAATGACTTCATCATGACCAGCACTGTGGTTCCTTCTCTGCTTCCTGTCCTTGAGGTAGAAGATTCCACAGATTTTGGTCCAGGAAGCTTTAAAAGGAAATTTTCAAGTCAACTCAAGAACTGAGGAGACTACATTTATCTAGTATGGCAAAGGCCCTAGTTCAGTATCCAACACTGAAGTCAGAGAGAGAAGAGAGGAGAGAGAGAGAAAGAGAGAGAGCACTGAGAAAGCTTCTTAGCCAGCCTGAAGTCACTGCACCCAACACTGTCTTCCTCTCCACCCTGAGTACTAGATCTGAATGCATCATGACTAGAGGGCACCTCCACTTGACTGTGGATCTTCAAATCCTAGTTTGCACAAACCTGACCTTGTGGCCACCTCCCCTGCTTCTTACTCTGTAGACAGCTCAGTGACATGTATTGCCATTCCCCAGGTAACTTGGGCCAGAAATCTGAGAGCCTAACTAGAACACTCTCGCCTTCTCATGACCCCAGCTCACCTTCAGAGCCTTCAACGCCTCTTCTGGACAACACAAGTAGCTTCCTAACTTTCCTGGAGGCCTCCTGGATGGTCACGGATGTGTATGCTCAACTCTCACACCATAATGCTCTGCCCAGAAAGAATGCTGACTCCATTCCTTTAAGGTCCTTCTGTGACTCCATCCTCTACCTACAAGGCAGAGCCCAGCTCTTCTGTGATGTAATCTCCAAGTTCATATACAATGCTATTTCAAGGTGGGGATCTGGGGGGATGGTTCATGCAATGAGATGAGGTCATGGGAGTAGGGTATCCACAGCAATGCTGATGGCTTTGTAAGAGATGAGCCCCAAGCTCACATGCTTGTTCTCCCTCACCACATTCCTTCCGCTGGGTTATGATGGAGCAAGATGCCTCTTCCCAGATGCTGGCTCCACACTTCTGGCTTTCCAGCATCTAGAACTGTGAGCCAATGACCTTCTATTCTTCCTAAATCACCCGACAATAGTTATTGAGCTACAACAACAGAAAAATGGACTAAGATGAGGACCCAAGGCCCCTTCTGTTCTTCAGTCTATTGCCACCATTTCCAAAGCACTCTGTGTGAGCCAGGTCATGCATGCCCAACAAAAGGAGTCAAAGATTCTTTAAAAACAACAACAACAACAAAACCTCTCTTGAATCAAGGTCTGACAACCTGGATTTGTTCTTTTTAAAATATGCTTTACAAACAAAGACAGAAGGCTGAAGAGATGGCTCAGCAGTAAGGTCCTCTCATTGCTCTTTCAGGGACTGGAGTTTTGTTCCCCTCGCTTACACTCAGAACCTACGTCATGCAGCCCACCACAGCCTGTAACTCCAGCGAGAGCCGGCATCTGTGTCCCCTGCAGGTGCCATTCACACGCCCCCCCCACATTCACATAATTTAAAAATGAAAAAAAAAACGACACATTATTTTTTAAGACAGATTTTGAAGTCCACAGCCCATTCTTTTTTTTTTTTTTTTTTTTTGGTCAATAGTGTCTGCCTCCCCTTTGACCTTAGGTGGTGACCTTCCTGATGGGGAGGCAGAATAGCTGAAAAGCCCAATAGAGTTGATCAACTTAAACATTCTATGCCTGTCTGAGGCCATTGTCCCAGAGAGATCAGAGCATTAAGAAGAAACAAGAAGGGCTGGAGAAATAGCATATGCATATATATATATAATATATATATAAATAGATATATATTACATATATATGTATGTATCTGGAGTTATGTATATGAAGTTTTCTAAATATGGCAACAGAAAAATGGAAGCATTTAGGTAAGAGCCAGAAATAGGATTTGAAGCCACATGATACCATCCTCAACTATCAAATTGCCCTTCTAATCACTTAAAATTTCCCTATACTCTGGTTTCTCTTCAGATCATAAATATCCTTTGCCTTTTAAAAATTCTCCAAGGGCACTGTCATTTTGCCTACAGAGTCTTCACAAGCCACACCTTACTTGCTGACTCACCCCTCCCTTCCTCTGAACTTGACCATCCCCTAAACCCCGCCTCTTCCTGCACAAACCCTGCCCTTCTCCCACAGTTCTTATCCTACCTTTTGCACATTTGCGCGTCTGTCTATTCCTGTTTGTGCTCTAAGACTCAGCCAAGCTTTGCCTCCTCCCTAGATCTTCCCAGGAATTAAAAGTTAGAGCTAACTATACCTAAGGATTGACCTGGGACTATTAGAAGCTATTTATAGCTTCCAACATGTACAAAGTTAATAAAATGAGCTGGGCGGTGGTGGCGGCACGTTCCTTTAATCCTAGCACTCAGGAGGCAGAGATAGGTGGATTTCTGTGAGTTCGAGGCCAGCCTGGTCTACAGAGTGAGTTCCAGAACAGCCAGGACTACACAGAGAAACCCTGTCTCGAAAAACAAATAAACAAAAATAATAAAATGATTTTAAAATTGCTAAAATAAAAAAATCTCCTGAGTCTGTGATCAGCAAACCTGGTAAATCCTACGCATAATCTTTAAGACAAGAGATTTGGGGAAAGATAAAGTATACTGAGAAAAGGCAGCAAGCCCACTCTCCTATGCAAGAGTTACTAGAAGTCAAGGCTTTCTCAAGAAAAGAGTCAACAAACGTCTTGGCAGTGAATTGGGAAAGTCAAATTTAGTTACAGCATTATTATCCTAGAAAGGAACTGGCCCAGTAGGCCGCTCTTCTCAGACCGCTCAGCTTATCTTGATGTGCCCCCTGAAGGGAATACAATTTTTCTCTGCCTTTGACCTTGATTGTCATGGGGAAAAACCTTAAATGGGATGCTTTCCTTGATGATAGATAAAACATGTGTACCGATGCGTCACACAACGTGAGCGCGATTCTCCACGGGTTTAAGTGTTTAGTCCTTCTGCAGCCAGCACAGAATCATCCCCTTTCTGATGAAGCTCTGTTTATAAATATGGCTGATTGGGGAGTATTTGCAGAGATACGGGTTTTCGCTGCTTTATAATCAGTTACTCATAGAACACAGAATCAGAACGACTCATGAAGAGCCCCATTCAGGAGAGAGATGCAGAAAGAATAAAGTTCTCTAGTTCTCTAAACATAAATAGTTCTGAGCTGCTGATAAGGGGGAAACCTTGCAATAATGAGGACTGTCTGAAAGAGCTGTGCAGACATCCAAAACTGGAGAGGAAACACACTGGGAACGCAGCCGAATCCTCCAATGTTAGAACTAACAGATACGCTTTACAAATCTAAAATTTTGGTCCTAAATACATTTCTTCCTGGGAAAGCAATGGCGAAGTGTGATGGGGCTCGTGTTAGCAAAGGTGCTTCTGTCCTAATCGAACAAGCAGGCATCACACTGCACATGTCCAGAGTCACTTAGTCTTTGGGTCCCCCCATTTATATCGGATGTACACTTTACTCCCTTGACTTTTTATTACATGTTACTGCGATCACACTATATATCAAGTATGTTACAGGGAGACCTAGTGTCAGATTAATACAATCTCCCCAGCTTTAATCTTGGGCTCTTTTATAAATCAGAATGCAATGTGCCGAGAGAGTCTCTCTCCCCTCCCTGTGAGGCACAAACATCTCCCTTAGGGTGATAATTACAACATAAACCGCAAATGAGCATTTAAAAGCATGAAATCAAAACTATAGAATCAAAATTACTCAGAAGCCATCATCTTCCATCAAGCTACTCACTTCTGTCTGTGTTTTCAAGTCAGCCTGCAAGAATGCAGTTTACATAATCTATACGTTTGCCATCCGAACATCTGAGTGGCACTTGGTGTCTAGGACACAGCCAGCTCACAGGAGGGAGGAAGTGAGAAACTGAGATGGAAGCTCATATTCTTTTTATGTTAAGAGGAGTTTTTTGCTTTTCTCAAAAGCATCAAGAGAATCTAAAAGAAAATACAGGGTTCACAAAAATGATCTCGCATAATTTAAAATTGGTTGGAAAGATTAGGTTTTTTTGTTTGGTTGGGGTTTTTTTGGCATAATTAGAAGAAAGGGAAAAGTAGGCACCCTTCTGCTGAGATAGAATAGAATCTGATTATCACTACAGAGTCTAACTTAAAATATCTAAATTTGATGTTTTGATAAAATGTACCATATCAACGAATGAGCACACAAACAAGATCACTCAGGTCCAGCTTCAAGGAACCTCCCCCCTCTTAGCTAACATGATTGCAGGTGTTTCCAGAAAATTCTGCTTGCTCCCAGAAACTTCTGTCCAGAAAACCAAACCTTCCAGCTTCAGAACCTTATTTCCTCAGTGTATGCTGTTATCTCAATACACAAACAGACCTAGGGTAAAATGTTCATATAGTGATGTATTATTTATACTCAGTGATGAACGAACTTACAATCTCACAAAGTGTTATGAGGGGCAGAGAAATTATGAAAGCCCCACATACCGATGAAGTAGCAGAATATAAAATGACGGCAGAGGATGCCAATCAACCATCACTAATTCCATATTTGCCCACAACCAAGGCAATTCGTAAACTCTGAGCTATTTAGGAAAGAAAAAGCATTAAAATTTCTTTGAATAAGTATTCAGGTTAGAAATGGTATTAACCTGAATTTTTATACCCCAGACCCTCTATGGCAATGAGGTTGTCATCCACCCGTCTGGTTGACCGGTTTGTTTCACGCCGGCTGTTTAAATGGACTCCGGGATGCATATAGAAGTGACATTATCTTCCCTCTGATAATGATAGCAAGTTGCATGCACGAAGTAAAACAGGAACTAACAAAATTCCAATCGCTTACTAAGATGATAAATAGTGGGCCAGCTTGAGGAAGAGATCTCCCCGGGGTGTGCGGAAAACCCTGAGGCTGAAGGCAAGCTCGCAGGATGTGGGGCTCTGCGCAGGCATAAACAGGAAACCCAGCAGCTTGCGCGGGGACTGACAGACGGGCTTGAAATGGCTCCTCCGAAGTGGGCACCGTGCTTGACCGTTGGCAAAAGCAGGAGATCGTGTTTGCTACATTTTATTTTCACATCTGGGCCATCCTTGTCCTCAAAATCCAAAGTCCTCTGAGACAACTATGAAAAATACCATACATAAAAAAAATCCACAAAATTAATTTCTTAGCGCAAATAACAGAAGTGTAAATGATGTTCTTGTTTGCATTCTGCCTCCTGGATGGCATTTAAAAAAAAAAAAAAAAAGCATTGTCAAGGCAGAGTTTCAAACTCTTAACAGGATAGTTTGTTCCAGGGAAGGCTGTCACGGGCCTTGTGTATGAGCATTGCTGTATGCCCGGGTCCACGCCACCTTTCTAGGACAATGTATTTTTCTTTAAACTTAAATATGGGAGCCAAAACTTTGAATCTCATATGTTAACACAAGGAAGGTCAATCAATATCTCTATCTCTGTAAAACATAGGAAGTCAGAAGCTGCTCTTAGCAAGTTTATCAAAGTGGCCCCATTTATCAGATCTATTGTGATAATAAAATATTTCCCGGGGCAGTAGCGAGGAGTCCAGTGTGACATGCTCATGCTAATCTCTCACTGAGGACGTTACATGTCAGTGAACTTCAGCTCTGTGTCATACCATATGACATTGCTCAGTCCCATCACAATCTCACCCCCAAAACAAAGGCTATTTCTGCAGAAAACAAGGTCAACAGATCATGTTTTCTTAAGCATTTGAATTTAATCGTTATGAGATAACTCTTTTTTCCCCAAAAAGCTTTATTAAAAACCTGAAGTATGGTAATTTCATAATGACACAACAAATGCTGAATAATTAGTTTAAAAGCATAAAATTAAGCCTAATGTGACATAAAATGGTGTCTCAATAATCTACTTACACAGAAAATAATTGTTAAGCTTGCACTTGGGAGAGTCCTCTATGTTTTGACCAGACCATGAATTTTAGGACAAATTAATAAGTAGTATGCTATTAATATCTGATTTGTTCAGGTAGAAGAAAGTGTAGTAAGCAACAAGTGAATCCCAAGACAGGTTTCTAGATTCTTCTTTGGTGGATTCTTCTTTGTTTTGCTAGAGCTTGGAGATCCTTCATCTTAGTACTGTTATCAGTGGCAAAAACAACCCCTTAACAATACAGTCTGGCCATCTGGAATGTATAAGGTTAAGCCATAGTGAGGACAAAGGAAGAAGACGGCAAAGTGTAGGGTTCTCACTTATGTATATTAATCCTGAATAGACAGGACCTGATATCCCAGTGCCTCAGAGGAAGAAAACAAAACCATGACCACGTAAACATCCCAAGTGAGGAGCCAAGGAGACTCGGAGGCTCTGTCTGCACAAGGAGATAGCGGTCCCATCGGTTCATCCATGACACACCCGCATTAGGGAAGAGGGTCTGCTTTGACTTTATTGGGTGTGGAGCAGAGAGTATAACAGACGGTCAATAAGACAGAACGTGGGCAAGGCGCTTAACACATGGCGAGCTGCATAACTGGTCAACACCTTTCATCACTTCCCTGACTTCTTAGTCTCTGTTTTCCTCTAGTGCTAAGTGCCTGAGTCCCGTGCAACAGGAGTTTATAAAGGGCCCGTCTTGGCTAGGGGGAGAGTCGAGCACCTCAGCGGTGACACAATATAAACTTCGCTACATGAAATCCTGGAAGCTGATGTAAACAGCTTTTAATAGCAGCGAACATTTGTCCCCTTTGTTTAGGCCATCTGGATGTCCCATTGTGTTCAGTCAACACTCAGTGCCGCCGGGTGACAGTTGATATATGTTAAGTACAAGCAAAGTGCCTCGGTCCACTCTGGGGACCTTAAAGGGAACTTTTCAGTGTTTTGTGGAATATTCTGTCAGATCGCCGAGTCGCCTGCATCCTTAATGGCTGAGCGCCAAAGTCCTCTGGCCCTTTTTTTTTTTTTTTTTTTTTTTTTTCTTTATCAAAGGAGAGTTTTGCTTTGAGTGTTTGAAAGGTTAGGGAAACTATGCCAAAGTTCTTCCAGGCAGCCTGAAGAGCTCAAGCTGACAGGAATGAGTTTCAATATGGAGGAATGAATAAAGAACTCCTGGGATCCTAGGAGGATCCAGGCTTTGCTTGTTTAACGTGCAGCGTGGCTGACAAACAAGCCATTAAAACACCACTGCAGAAAGCCTCGCCACAAGCAGGAGGCAGCTGGTTCTCAGAAAAGATTATTCCTGACGAGGCACCCTCACCTGCGCGGCCACTGCACGGTGCCCTTTGCACATGCCCGTGTGCTTTCTCATGCAAAGTGGCCTCGCTGCTCATCCTGATGGGGCATGCCTCACACTTACTCAAGTGAGAAACGCCGCTACAAAAAGAGAGCGCCAACTAGATGAAAGCTACTATGTAGAAAGATTACCCAAGCCGAGTTGGTACCCTGCACGGAATGAAAGGGCTTAGAAATCTGCCCGGGGGCTCGCCACAGCTGGTTTGGCTGTTCTGAAACATCTGTGGCCTGCTTAACAATGTGCTTCTGGGCTCTTCCCGCCCACGAGTGTCGCTGCTGCCTGAGTTACTATGGATGAGTCTTCCTGCAGAAAGGCCGTCAGAGAGCAAGGGGTGCTGGAGATGCCAACACAGCCCTGGTGTTTTGTTTCTGTGTTTTGTGACGTCATTTTAAAAATGGTTGAGTAAACAGAATTTCACTTTCCTACAGAAGATGTAGCAACTAGCTAATGAATGTGAAACAACTTGATCTTAGATTGGTGCTCTGAGCGGAGGCATAACAAGCCCTCTATATCTGGAGCCCTGCCAAATCTCCGTGGACAGCGGAAGCGAAAGGCAAAAATCCTGCCTAAGGGAAATCTCTGTAACACCGGGCACCAGCACCTCCCCTGTGCCCTCACTTTCCTTCTCTCTTGTGCCTGAGACAGGTAAAGGAGAGCCTACAGCAGAGACCAAGTGAGGGGAGAAGGGTGCTCATCTGAGATGTGGAGCTACAATCCTAAGTCATAGCTCAACACGTGCTGGCTGAGAGCTGTAACTGAAATCCTGATCACTTAAGGCTGTTACACTTACTAGCAAATAAGAACTTACAACAGTATAGTTTTAAAACACAATAATTTGGCTGGGGGTAAATTTCAGTGACCAAGTACTTGCCTAGCATGGTTGAGGTCCTGGAGTCAGTGCCGACCTCTGGGATAGGGGTGGAGGGTGTTATTTTATTTTAGAGGATGTTATTTTATTTGCTCTATTGAACAAATTCTACCAAAGAGTCTAAGTACAATTTGGCTTAGTTAACGTGAAAGCAAAATAAACTTTCCAATAGCTTCTAACATCACTTCATTTTTTTATGGTTACAGAATTAAAGAAACCCCATTTACAGTTCAAAAGACAAGAATGCAAAGAAAATCACTAGAAATGTATTCTTTATTGTATCTGATATTGAATGAACTCTATATGTGCATCATCGTGTACCTGAAGGATGACCACTAAAGTGCCCAGAACAGAACAGCAGTTGGCCCTTCACAGAAACACAGTAAATCTTTTCTGAATGGATAAACGACCTCTTAAAGGATCCCAGGCAGAGAACTCCACGACTGTAATTCTGAATCTTAGAAAGCATCAAATACAATTGTACCAGAAATTACACCTGAATCTAACCAAGCAATAAACAACAGACAGCAGACAGTTGTTGTTGCTGTTTTGTTTTTTTAATGAGGATCCCTTTCATCGGAACTTAACAGATTTCAAAGGATGCTGAAGTAAATTGGACTAAATCATTGCTGTTTAAAGCCTTTTGTCATTTGTTTATTTATCGGGAGGGTGGGGCATGCGCGCTCGCGAGCGCGCGCGCGTGTACACACACACGCACACGCCACTCTGTACTCCTCTGTAGAGGTCAGAAGCTAATGCTCAGTTGTCTGAATGCTCCTTTTACCAGGTGGGTCCCAGGGATCAAATTCAGGTCATCAGGCTTGGCAGCAAGCACCTTTACCCACCGAGCCAGTGCACTGGCAACTGGTTTCTATTGTTTAATCCATCATCTTCCGTTCTCATTGTATCTTACATGATAGATGATGGCATATGTGCTTTTATATTCATTATTTCATTAAAATAGCATATCTTTCTCCCCTTGTCTTAAGGAATAACTGTAATGAACTCCTAGAATCGTATTTTTCCATTTACTCCTACCTCTATCAAACTAAGCTGTATCCAAAATAATATATGTCACATGATGGGTTTGAACACATCATGCGTATGCTATGTTGTACCCAAAGACAACCACAGCATCTTCCATCCTTCAAGCTCAGTGATTCTCCATTCAGGAGACTAGGTACACGGCTCTTTCCCTTGAACCCACACTGCGTACACTGCTTCTGCCAACGGTGCAGTATCAATACGGCTTTCGAGACTAGAGTTGTTCACGTGGTGCAGAACGTCTCCTGTCAGAGCTCAGCCATCAGCCTGGGGGTGATCCATGCTGCCCATGTGAAGTTTCACATGGACAGTACATGGTTCATAGCTCCGGTGGAGTGCCTAATGACCCTGTGTAAAGTTGCCAACCATCGGAGTGTCCACCCTGCACACAGGTCTTTCAGGATTCATCCTTCACTCCCGGCAATGCCACAAGGGACAGAGAGGAGCCCTAATCAAACTGAAAAACCACCAGCCATCTTTATTATAGACCACAGTTTTGCAGAGTAGATAGCAGATAGAGTTTCTAGCATTAGTTTCGGCAGCCTTCGAGGGAATGTGTATGCTAATAATCTTAAAAGGTTGGTAAGCACAGCTGCTACCTGTAGCACTTAGATGTTAGAGGTGATTTCAGTTCTAAAACACATGGTGGATGCTCCGCTGTCATCT
Source organism: Ondatra zibethicus (assembly GCA_004026605.1). NCBI lineage: Eukaryota > Metazoa > Chordata > Mammalia > Rodentia > Cricetidae > Ondatra > Ondatra zibethicus. Next base: position 15,069 of record PVIU01016594.1, on the reverse strand, counting down.
ACAAAAACAATGAACGATTTCGGTTTCTAGAAGCTAGATATGATGAAGATGCTGTAAAATGACAATGTGGCTTCAAAACATTAGGCCTGCTAATATAATGAAACCAACCAAGTAAACTCAGCCAGAGATTTATTTTTTAAAAATTATAAGACCTTTCCCAGGACATAAAAATGCAGTTATTGATCAAATGAAAGACTGCAAATGGAAAAACACTTTGTGACTCGTCAATCATCCTAAGAGAAGTTCGGATTCTAGTGCAGACAAACTTATCATTTCAAAGTCTAGTAGTTAGCTTCAGTTAGAGACATGCTCAGAACATTGTAAATAATACATTTATAAATTCATTAATCCTTTTTAAAATTCCAGGCTAATGAAAAATAGTGCATTTTTAAACAGCTACTTTGGCAGCAGGGGACTGGATTAGATGACCCCGTAAAGTTCTTCCAGGGTCTGTGAATCTGCAGAATGCAAGCTGCCCCGTTACTCACAGCACCAGATCACAGAGGACTCAAACATCTCATTTCATTTATTTAAATTCCATGCTTGATACAAAAATGAAAGGGCCTGCTTTGATGCCTGTATTAATGAAGTACTAATTCAATATTATTTCATAACACTATCTGTGTAAAGATTACTACTTTTGCAAAAACTCGAACGCTATTTGCCTCTGGGTTTACAAATTACTACTGAGTATTTCTAATCTTTCAAATGCAGGCATCTTTGAAGAGTCCTGAGAAAATGCACAATTATAAATCAAGAGAACACGGTCTCCAAGAGATCATATTACTAAATAATCATATTTTATTTGGGTTCCAAAAATAGATAGTAAATTTTTTTTTAAATAACATTGAAGAGATATTACTTAGAGGGACTTTTTTTAAAATCCTACTAAGGAGGATTTGTTTTAAGTATTAAATGGAATCATATTAATATTCATGACTTTATCTGCATAACATTGGGAAATGCCCTATCTGACTCCTCAATTTCCTGTATAAACATGTGTTTAAATATCTGCTATCTGAAACACAAAACCATCAGCCCACAAGATTCTCAGGCAACTGAAACAAAACAGCCAGAGGAAATTTTGGTCAAACGGAGTCACAGGAGCAAGCCAGCGAGCCACAACATCCAAGCCCTACCATGAAGTGTCACCTCGTTTTTTAAAAAGTGAAGATGCTAATTCTGCTGATGAAGATATTGTTTTCCCCCTCTTGTGCCCTATTCATTATGCAAGGCTGCAGAGTGCGAAGTGAGGATGTGTGATCCGGGCCATCTAATGATCTCCCACACCTGCTCATCTGGTACAATTTTAATTAACACTCCAAGGAGGTTTGTCAAGAGTAATCAAAAACATTGTCGCTTATAAAGCTGTGGCAAGAAATCAATAGTTTTCATCAGAAAAGGTAAAGGCTAGCATAACTGAGCCATTTAATTGCTTCATTCCAATAAACAAAAACTGCACATTTTAATGACTTGATTCGGGAGATCAATATCTCACCGCATATTGCATTAAACAGCAACATGTGGTGGGATATTCGCAGTCATTTTCATTCTGCAAGCAGCATTCCTCTTTTTTATTTCATCCCGAGTGGCAATAGGTTGCCGCGCCTCCGCGGTGCCATGATTTATTTCAAACGAGTGACCTCTAGGGCCGTAAGACTAGAACGGGTGACTAGTTCTCAATGGTAAAGCTACTGGCACTTGACAAAGAGCCTGCGGCAGAATGAATTTACTTCTCTTTTCCTCAATCATCAACAGGCTCTGCCCTGACCCCCGTTCTGACTCCTATAACAAGAGCTCCTGTCTCAGCGTGAAAAATTTACTGTCGCCTCTACTTCTCATCGAGCTCGAGTGAGGGCTTCTGTCACCTTCAGTGAGCTGAGTCCGGAGATCTAACTAAGCAGCAGTTCCAATTTAAAAACTACCTAAGTGTGTTTCCTATAAAGCGGGCGGCGTCTGCAGGCATCTGTTTCCAAACGGCACGATTGTCTACAAAGTTAAATCTTCGCACAACGTTTAATTCAGAGCAACACCGAGGCCCCAAAACTCGCTTATTGATGTGGTGCCACGGACAGCGTGAAGTGCTCATTAATACTGCAGACTTGGAGAGCTATGTGTTTATTACTGGTGGCCATTAGAAGCCTGAAGAAGATGGGGCACTTAAGTCATTTTGAAGGTTACTTGAAAATAGAAATTCCAACTAACCACTGAAAAATACTGTCTGTGATAGGTATAAACTCAATCCCTCCGTGTTTGGCCACAGAAACACAAGAGCATGCAAGTCGCAATAAAGACATCAGATTAAATAAGGTAAGCTGGCTAACACCTGTGGTGTATCTTCCTGACAAGTTACTAGCAGCGTGGTCCGGGGTCCTCAGAAAGCAAAAAGAAAAAAAAAAAAAAACAGAAAAAAAAGGAAACATAAGCCCCCAAGTATCTAACGCACATGACTTTTAACAATCACCTTAAAATAATTAGGCAGTCAAAATGAATGTTTTCAAACCCACATCAACTACAAGGCAATTAAAAGACTGGCGTTTGATGGTTTATTCCATCTTAGTGCCGCCTTACGCAAAATTTCCACTCCCTCTTTAATTTTCAATCCTTCTACCCTCCCTGCTTCACAGCCCCTAGCTATTGGCTTTTACAATCTGTCCCAAGGGACTGAGGAGTTATTACCCCTGTCGATGGAGGAGAAAGGGATGTTAGTCCCTTGTCGCCCTCGCAGGCTCCAACAGATTCCAGGCTCTGATGGATAGCCTTCATTGGCGGGAGGCGGATGCAATGCTGTTAGTCCTCACGCTTGTCAGATCCATCTACCTGTGCCACTGGTATTACTTACTGGAGTCACAGTGACACTCGTTGTCCCCAGAGTCGACAGAAAAAACCCTAGAGTCGACGCTGCCCCGGGCATTCTGCCACTGTGGCAAAAATGGCACAACAATGCCCAAGTGCCATAGCAGAGGGGACTCGAGCTCCTGTGCCTTCACATTCTAGATGCAAAAACAAGTGGAAGGGCTAGGAAAACCCCTTCAGAACTGGACCTTTGAAGGTCAACATTGTGATGAGTCAGGAGGAAACCTGAGGAAGCCAACTAAAGGCAGTTGGAGATGTGTGCCAGCGCTGGGAGGTGCCCTGCCATCTACTCAGGTGATTCTGAATTATTCGGTCCCTTTTGCTAGGGTTCACAGTTGCATCATGACTTAGAAACATGGAAACCGCTACCTGAGTCTCAATTTGCAGATGCCTATGTGTATGCTCTGTCTCATCCAAAATGTGAGTAAGTGCTTCAATCAGTTGCCAAAAACACACAGTGCTTTTTTGGTTTTTTGGGAGTTTTTTTTTTTTTGTTGTTGTTGTTGTTTCTGAGACAGTGTTTCTCTATATAACAGACCTGGCTGTCCTGGCTGGAACTCAATCTGTAGACCAGGCTGACTTCGAACTCACAGAGATCCACCTACTTCTGCCTCCCGAGTGCTGGGATTAAAGGTGTGCGCCACTCCTGCCCAGCCAATCACAATGTTTTATATAGCTAGAAAAATACCAGTTTGTAGAATGAAACGGTGAGTTCCCATCCTAAGAGATGTCTGGTCAAGTTCTAGCGGGGCTTTTCAGATGAAGAAAAGCCAGCCCTTCGTGGTTTCCGTTTAGTCTACAGCTCACACCTGTCCGTCTCACCTGTCTTCACCAAAGGTGGCTAACCAATAGGCACCAAGAAATCATTGCACATGGTGCCCGGCCAGACCTGTCTGACAAGAGAAGCCTCTGGTCCTGCTGAGGTTACTGTTGGTCACCACAGGTTGGTCCAGTAAGCTGAGAGTCTTATCACTTGACTATCAACAGAAAAAACAAAAAACAAAAACAATAACACACTTCTGGGCCTGCACCTTCGACAACTTTACTTCTATGCAAATTCTCTTCGAGTACAACACTTATTCAATGCTCACAATCAAATGGACCTCCGACTTTTCAGATTTCTGCAACACCCCAGTACTCACACAGCCTGGAGGGAGAGACAAGCCAGCTGCACACAGCGAGACGCTTTATGATATCCAGAGACACCAAGGATCACTGCATTTATTCATACTCGTTGGTTTAATTAAAGGTCATTAATGGCTACACATCTACTCAGGTGAGTTCAGGCTGAGTGAGCAAATGAATTACCAGACAACTGGCTTTCGGAGCTTTGTCAAAATGTAAGCTCAGCTGTTGTAGGACACTAAAACATCCTTTAAAAAAAAATAAAAGAAAGGAATCAAAACGACACAGAATTCTAGCATGTTCCTTTTGCATGCCCACATAGCACACATTCGATTCTGAAAACTATTAGTGGCTGGTCTAGAATATGGCTACAAAGGGCAGCCAGACATGCATGGGATTGGGACAGTAGGAACAGGGAGGAGGAGGGAATTCCATTGATACCTGGTTTATTAATGAATAGGAAAGCATCCACTGTGCAGTTTCCATATTATGCCTGCCTGAAACTTTTTTTTAAAATTATTGAGTATTTTTTATGTACATTCATGCTTCACCTGCATGCTTGTCTGTGCAAGGGTGCCAGAACCCCCGGAATTGGAGTTACAGACAGTTGTGAGCTGCCATATGGGTGCTGAGAACTGACTCCAGGTTCTCTAGAAAAGTAGCCAGTGCTCTTAACCCCTGAGCCGTCTCTCCAGTCACCTGAAACTCTTCTGAGAGCCTAGGATTGGCACTGATGCCACTTCTCTGGGAAGGACATGGCTTTAGCATGTCAGTACAATCCTACAGTCTCTTTCTCTGAGTGCCTCTGCTATCGCAAGACACCAGAGAAGAAAGTCACACAAAAGGCTGCAGTGTGTGGACAAGGGGGTTGGTGCTTGCTTGAAATCCTCTCTGAAGGAAGTTTTAAACTGTAGGTAAAGCACTTTCATAAAGAAATACTCATCGTAGACAGCTTCTCCCTCAGCCCTGATGGCCGATTCCCCTCTGCTCACAGTTCTTACTTTATGAGAAGAGCCCTAGGGAGGCTAAGTAGGGCAGTGAATGATGTCAGACAGCACCGACTATGCCCAAGTGCCGGAACCCCTTCCTGTACACTCCACTTTGCCTTGTATTTATTTTCTATCACTTAGGACATCAGGGCCCTGCTTTTCCGATCATTGACTCCTAGCCCAGTGAGCATACCAGAATGTCCCACGCAGAGAGTCATTTGTCCCCATCCCTATTATTCCTTATCCCTACCACTCAGCTCCCCCCACCAACCACCTGTAGGGTCAATAGTTCCAGAATCTTCTGGAAGTGTCAGATTCATTACAGTCTCATTTCTCAAATGTGAGTCAGAAAGACAAACAGCCCTCTTCTCAAGATGGTGTCTTGAATTCCAGAGTCATGTTGTGTAATGCTGAACACAACTGTGGTTTGAATTTTCTTTCAATGATGTTTTCAAACAGTGAAAATCTGTTGTGTTTTATTGAATAAAAAAATATTCATGGGCTGGGCGGTGGTGGCACACACCTTTAATCCCAGCACTTGGGAGGCAGAGGCAGGTGAATTTCTGTGAGCTCAAGGCCAGCCTGGTCTGCAAAGCAAATTCCAGGACAGTCAGAGCTACACAAAGAAACACTACCTTGAAAAACAAAAACAGAAAAGCATGAAGCAACTAATAACCACTGGGAGAAGAATTAGCCTCTCCCAAGGATGAATGCCCTTATTGACTGTCCAGTGCAGAGGTCAGCCTTGAAACCATATACACACAAACATACCCAGCCAGTTCTGTTTCTATATATTTATATATAACAAATATAACCAAAGAAAAAGAGGCCATCAGTTTGAGAGTGGGGAGCATGGGAGGGGTTTGAGGATAGGAAACTGGGAGCGGCTGGAGGAAGAAAAGGGAGGAGGAAGTGATATAATTCTATTTCAGTTAAAAACACTAAAAATATGTAGCTGAGCAGTGGTGGCATATGCCTTTAATCCCAGGACTCAGGAGGCAGAGGCAGGAGCTCTGAGTTTGAGGCCAGCCTGATCCACAGAGTGAGTTCCAAGACAGCCAGGGCTGCACAAAGAAACACTGTCTGGGGGAGGGGGAGTATATATAAAAGTATTAATAATAAATTCCATGTCTTAAATATAGCATTTATTTTACACTCTCAGCCCGTCTCAATTTAAACTATAATTTCCATCAGAAGTAGTTGATTGTGGCAGCACACACCTATAACCCCAGGATTTAGGTGCTAAGGCAGGAAGATCAGCACTTTAAAAACCAGACTGGATACATCACAAGACACTGCCAAAAAGAGAGGGAGAGAGAGAGAGTGTGTGTGTGTCATTTAAATTTGAAAATGTAAATTTACAAACTCAAGTTTTTCCAAACCAGATGTAAAAGTCTTATAATAATTATCAGTACTTCTTTTAAGGAATTATTTGCTAATTATTTGCCTCAGTGTATGTATGTGCACCAAGTGTATGCAGTGCCCGTGGAGGCCAAAAGAGGGCACCAGACTCCCTGGAACTAGAGCTACGGCCTGCTGTGAGGAATGGTGTGGGTGCTGGGACCTGAACAGGTCCTCTGAAAAAGCAGCAAGAGCTCTTAACAGCTGAGCCAGCTCTCCAACCAGTTATCCATTACTTTATGTAAATTTAAATTAATTAAAATTTAAAATTCGACCAGAAGGTGTGGAGGCAGCACACGCATTTAATCTAGCAATTGGAAGACAGAGGCAGGCAGAGCTCTGAGTTTAATTTAAATCCAGTTTCGTAGTCACAAGAGCCGCATTCTAAGCACCTAGGGGCCTCCTGCGGCTTTGAGTTCTGAGGGAACAGGGCAGCGATAGAGGAATACGTGGCAGGCTGGAGACCAGTGAGCAGCTTCCATCCTCTTTGGGACTTTGGGATGTCTTCAGTCTGACAACCAAGCCAGTGTTTTGTGTGGCTATCTCTTCACATGGAATTCTCAGCTATTAGAATCATCACAGGGACAGCTTCTGTGGCGTCGCCGATGGTCTGCTGGTGAGGCCGTGTCTCCGTTAGGGTAGAATTGGGGGCTAGGGACTAAGGGGCTTGCTACACTCTGTCCTGCTTTCTTTCTTCTCTAGGTCTGCCCTCAGTCTGCCCAGAGCCGTCTATGGAGGGGGCTCCTGGATCATCATTCTACTAGGCCAAGATAGCAAAGGGGGGGGCGGGGTGTAGGCAAGCAGGTGGAGCGTTTTCTTGATTAATGACTGATCTGGGAGAGTTCAGTCCATTGTGGGCAGTGCCACCCTTTGGGCAGGTGGTCTTTGGTTGTGTAAGAAAGCAGGCTGAGTGAGCCATGAGGTATCATCTAGCATTAGGATACCCGTCATCCCGCCATGGAATCCTCACCAAGACTGGTGCAAGATTTATGGCCTGGAAACTCCAGAATGGTGAATAGAATAAACTTCTCTTCTTTATGAGGTTCCTCAGTTAACTCACTGTGGTTAACAGAAAACAGTTAACAAACTAACACCCTCCCCATAGCCACATTCTGGACCCTTTGAATACTCCAAACCTGTGAAGCTCTCAGTGAGCCTCCCCAGACCCTACCGCAGTCACTCATCACTAGTAGCTCATGCCAGTCCCTCCACCATCCTTGCCATAAGATGACATCATATATTCCATCATTGTCTATCTAGTACTGCATGTCACCTTTCTTTAAAAGGATACAAGAGCCAGAGGGCAGTGACCTCACCTTCCTTGCTTACTGCTGAATAACTAGAGCTGAGCCTGAGCTATCCTGCCTCTCACTCAAAACATTTGTGATAATGGACTAACAAATGACTGGGCAGCTGATGCATGAGCTAGGGGCTGGATATAAAATAATAATAATCAGGGGCTAGAGAGATGACTCAGTGGTTAAGAGCATTTGCTGCTCTTGCAGAGAACCCAGATTTGGTTCTCAGCACCCATGTGGCGGCTCACAACTGTCTATAAAACCATTTTCAGGTCACTGATTCCCTCTTGTGGCGTCCATGGGCACTACAAGCATGTGGTGTCCAGAAATACATGTTGCAAAATATCTGCAGTGGTTTCAGTAAGAATGGTCTTCACGGGCTCATATATTTGAATGCTTGGTGCCCAGTTGGTAGAACTATCTGGGAAGGATTAGGAGGTGTGGCCTCTCATTGGAGGAAGTGTGTCACTAAGGATGGGCTTTTGAGGTTTTAAAAGCCTATGCCACTCTCAACTGGTTCTCTCTCTCCTCTCTTTCCTCTTCTCTGTCCCTCTCCCGCCCCCTTCTTCTTCTCCTCCATACAGGCTGGCCTTGAATTCTCAGTCCTCATGCCTCTGTCTGCCAATTGCTGGACTCATGGGGCTCTGTACAAGGGACTTTACCTCAATTTGTAACCGTACACTTGTGTCTCTCATTAGCCACAAGATCAAGAGCTAAGAATATTCATCACTTTTGTACCCTTGATGATGAACCTAAATGGTATATAAAATGACAATAATTTATAAAATGGCTAGGCTTCTTTCATATGTAACATTGCTGTGTATTTTTATGCCATATCCATAGCTCACTGAGAGGAGCCCAGGAGCTTAAGTAGATTAAGTCAGCATTTATACAATGAATAGCACAACAAACTGCCCAACTCAGCATTCTGTGGCAAACATTGGCTGAGTCTGAGGCTGTGTTGCTCTATTGCAGGTGAACACGAACTGGCTGAGATCTGAACTAGAGAGAAGCCTGCTCCACACCAGACCAATGGCTACCTGGGACACTCACAACTCCACATAGTTTCCTAGACTCAAAGACCACGGTCTTGTGTGCAGCAATCCCAAGTGTCCTGCTCATGCTACGCTTCCTACCAGGCATAGTCTAGGATAGTATGTCTTAAGCTTCTCTACTCTTAACCTTTTTGCCCTAGACATTTTTATGTGACCCAGGTAAAAAGGTAATAAAATAGGAATATAAATCAAATTTTGATAAGAAATAATAAAGTTCTTAATTCTTTAGTGAACACATATATAATTGTATCATTCATTTATTTAAAGATGAAAGCAAATTGGTCTACTAATAAAATGATATGCTTTCCTATGTATTAAAAATTAAATGCTGGCTGAATGTTCAATAATAATCTTCATCACTTTGAAGAGATAGTTTGATATTTTTATTTTATGATCATGGGTGCTGAGAACTGCTTCACATAAATACATGATACTAAACAAAGTTATGTTTAAGTCATTTCAGAAACTGTTGGGCATTCTTGTTCTAAACCCAAGCCAAAATACATTTTAATGTTTTTTTTTTTTTAGAAAATATAAGTAAACATCTTATTGGTTTTTTTGGCTTGTTTGGGTTGGGTTTGGGTTTGAGTTTTGAGACAGGATCTCACTATCTTGTCCTGGACTTCCTGGAATTCACTATGTGTGCCTCAAACTTACAGAGGTCTGCGCCTCTGCTTCTCCAAGTACTGGGATTAAAGGTATATGCTGCCATTCCCTGCTCAAGTAAGCCTCATAAACTACATTTAAAAATTTTTAATTTATGTATTTGTTTATTTTCATATGTCTGTCTGTGCAGCATCGCTGACGTCTTAGGAGGCCAGAAGAGAGCACTGGGTCTCTTGGAACTGGAGTTCCAGACAATGGTGAGCAGCCCTGTGGGTGCCGAGAGCAGCCAGTGTTCTTAGCCACTGGACTGTCTTCCAGCCCTAGACAACAGTTCTTAGAATCCAACATTCTAGGGCTGCAGGGATGGGTCAGTGAGCAAAGCACTTGCCACACAAGTGTCAAAACCTGAGATCTAACCCTTAGAACCTACATGAGGCACCCGAGAGATAACCACACAGTTGACAGCTTGCTGCTCTTCAGAGAACATAAGTTTCGTTCCCAGCACCCACATCAGGTAGGCCACAACTGTCTGTGACTCTCCAGCTGGCCTCTGTGAGCACCCCCTACACACACACACACACACACACACACACACACACACACACACACACACGGCACACACTCACACAGACATGGACAAAAATAGAAATAAAATAAAATTGGAACCAGAGAGATGGCATATTAGGTAAGAACACTTATTGCTCCTGCAAAGGACCTGTGTTCTCTTCTGGCCTCTAAGGGTACCAGGTGTGCCTGTGATACACAGGCAAACACGTGAAACACATGCACAGTAAATAAATTTAAAATTAAAAAGCAAACAAATGAAAAAAAGAGCTCAGGAGGCAGAGGCAGAGGCAGGAAGATCTCTGTGAATTTGGGGCTAGCCTGGTCTAGTGAGTGCCAGAGCAGCGAGGGTTACATAGAGAACCCTCATTCAAAAAAGAGACAAATAAGAGCCCTGCTGAGAGCTGGCTGCAGTAACATGCATTCTGTGAGACTCTCTGGAAGCTCATGGGCCGTCTAGTCTGGCACACACAGGGTAGACATCAGAGACCCATTTCAAACAAGGTAAAGGATGAAGACCGACACTCAAGGATGTCTTCTGACCACACGCGAGCACTGTGCCATCTGTGAACCTGCACTCACACACACAAATGTGCATGCACACAATATGTATACATACATCTTACACACAGACCCATAAAACAAAATGAAATCTTATTTTTTCAAACATCTAACATTTAAATGCAACACAAATCCAAATTTATGCAGGTGGAGGAATAATAATTTAAAAAAAAAAACAAAGTTGGGGCTGGAGAGATGGCTCAGAGGTTAAGAGCATTGCCTGCTATTCCAAAGGTCCTGAGTTCAATTCCCAGCAACCACATGGTGGCTCACAACCATCTGTCCTCTTCTGGCCTGCAGACAGAATACTGTATACATAATAAATAAATGAAAAGAAAAAAAAACAAAGTCTGGGGCTGGAGAGATGGCTCAGAGGCTAAGAGCACTGGCTGCTCTTACAAAGGTCCTGAGTTTAATTCCCAGCAACCACATGGTACCTCACAACCATTTATAATGAGATCTGGTGCCCTCTTCTGGCCTGCAGGCAGACATGCAGAGCACTCATAGAAAAAATACAAAATAAAAAAAGATGAAGTCTTTGCTTTCCTAATTAAACCTATACACGTTCCTATAATAGCAGAAAACTTTGTATGTACAGAAAAAAAGTTATTATTTTGTAACATATGATAGTCTCAGATCTGCTGAGGTATCTCAGGCAGTGTTAGTTGACATTATTACATGCACAGTGGAAAGCAAACATGCAGTATGTGCAGCCTCAAGGCTGCAGTGAAGTTCCACAATGCAAAACGGGCAAGTACCGTCAGAACATCATGGATTTATTTCAGTTATTGTATACCTAGAAACCTTTCACTCTTGCCAAGTTTTTACAACCTCCACATACAGTTAAGTGACTCCTGTGGGGTTACGGCACAGTTTAAGAAACTGGGGTTCAATCAGGTGTGGTGGTGCATGCTTTAATCCTAGCATTTGGAAGGCAGAGGCAGGCGAATCTTTGTGAGTCTAGGTTCAACCAAGACTACATAGTGAGACCCTGTCTAAAAAAAAAAAAAAGACAAAGAAAAAAAAACCTGGGGTTTAGGGATGAAGAAGTCTCGAGGCCTAGAGTGGAAAGGGCAAGGGGGGAATATTTGCTGTGTCAAAGGTAAAATGAGAAGCGAGAGCCAACTGCCAGCCTCGCAAGACATGCTGCAATTATGAAGTCATTGAGAAAAGAGAAAACAAACAATGGTATCCTATGTAACCCCAGAATTCAAACTCACAAATAAGAGCCACCCCTGAAATTGATTTATAATTGAAATGCTGCTCACTCCAGCAACCCTGCAGCAGGCACAGCAGTGAGGAACAGCTGGGATTTATTTGCCCTGGAAATGCATGCGAAAGAGGCCTTCTAGAACGCCTGGAGACAGTGCAGAAATGAGCAGGCAATTTTTTATCAACATGTTTGGACTTATCCTTTTGTTGTTGTTGTTGTTGTTATTGTTGTTGTTGTTTGAGATATGGTTTCTGGGTGGCAGTAGTGCATGCCTTTAATTCCAGCACTCGGGAGGTAGAGGCAGGGAGATCTCTGAGTTTGAGGCCAGCCTGGTCTACAGAGCGAGTTCCTGGACAGCAAGGGCTGTTACACAGAGAAACCCTGACTTGAAAAAACAAAACAAAAAGACCAAAAAAAATAAAAGGAAGGAAGGAACGAGAAAGGAAGGGAGGAAGGAAGGTAGGAAGGAAGGAAGGAAGGAAGGAAGGAAGGAAGGAAGGAAGAAAGGAAGGAAGGAAGGAAAAGAAATTGCTCTGTGATCAGGCTTGCCTCGAATTCAGAGATCTAGCCTCTGCCTCTGCCTCCCAAGTGCTGAGATTAAAGGCAAGCGCCACCACTACCCGGCCATCTTTAGGATTTTACACATGCCCCTAGCAACATCTCCCTTCTTTGGCTATTCTTTACTAACCAGTTCCAGGGACATCAGAGCCGAGCCTCCACTGTCTGGAGTCCTCAGCAAATTCCCACCCGCACATGAAGGCCAGGCCTCCTGTCTGGCCCACTCACCATTTTGTCCTCAGTACACTGGAGGTGTCCCAGAATAGCTGCTGAATGAAACTCAAGGCTGAAAGGCATCTAAAAGTATCCACTAATTTAGGATGACTTCTTCCTGTTCACTATACAAATACATTTTTATTGTATGCAAATACATTTACACTATATGGGCTCATTTTTAACATGTTAATTTTAAAATCAGAGCATGTTCAGAAGACATAGTTCTTGCCGTTTTTGTCCAAATCTTTTGCCTTATATTTCTCAAAGGCTGCTAATTCTAAGACTGTCTCTACAAAAGAAATAGCGCTCTCTCGCTCTCTCTCTCTCTCTCTCTTTCTCTCTCTCTTTCTCTCTCTCTCTCTCTCTCTCTCACACACACACACACACACACACACACACACACGTGCTCACATGCTCTCTCTCTGAAAACAGTGAAATTCAGCATGTCTCAAGCACTGGTAGCAGACACCTTACTTCTGGTTTTCTCATTCAAATTTCAAATTACAGCGTTGCCATCACCACTTCTAGGAAGGCTTCTAAAATCCATCAGCACTTCTATATATCCCAGAAGCCCTCTTCCACTCACACCAGTGCTTCTACACACTGGTCATTGCTCACACCGGTCACTGTTCACACTGGACATCGCTCACCCTGGTTGTTACACACACACCCCATTGTGCCACTAACCATTATCCTGCAAGCAAACTATTATAGTGCACAGAGCTGTTGCGGTGTGGGGGTCGGAGGTTCAGGCCCGGTGTAAGTAGCAAATAAGATGCATGACCTTTGCCACAGTCCTTTTGATTTCAGTTTATGGCCAACCCTCAAATCAACACAAGCACTGGCATTCCTGTGTTCCTTTCCGCAGACCAGGATGCCACAAACAACACAGGCACAGGCATCTATAATGAGGTTTGAAGGCGACTATGAACTTACTCATGTTGTAGGTACAGCACCTATATTTAACAATCATCACTGTCATCCCTTTATAGGAAAGTTGAAGCACAGAGAGATTAAGAAAATGCTTAAGGTCCCACAGCTACTACTTGATGAGGTCAAATGAAGAAGACATTCAGATCATCAGGCTTGGCAGCAGGTATCTTTGTCCAGAGTCATCATGCTGGCCCTAACTAACAAGGTTTTAAGGAACAGCTTCACGTTAGACTTGCAAGCACTTCCGCATCACCCAAGTGGATAGCTCTAATTCTCCGCAAACGAAGAGGTAAATTGGATATGATTACCATACTCTGGCCCCTTTTGACCACCGGCTTTGCTAGAAGCAGAGGCATCTCAGTGTGGTCACATCAGAATTCAGATCAGATGAGCGCAGTTCACAGGCTTGACGAGGAGGACCTGGAGGTAAGAGGCAGAACCACTGCCATTTTTATGCCCTTTTCCCAAACTGCTCCTTCAGCTTCCCTCCTTCTGTGCCCAGTCCCATCGGGCACACGAACGCAGTGGCACAAAGCCACATGCACCCCTGCACACTCCAGCTCTGAGGTTAGACTCACGAATGGACTCCCCTGAACACTCAGTCGCTGAGAAAATGCTTTGAAGCTGCTACTCTCACAGTTCAGCTTAAAAGGAGGAAATTTTTATAAAATACTTTCACTACTGGCGTTCTCAAAATAAATCCTTAAAGCAGATGTGGGATTGGTGAGATGGCTCGGCAGGTAAAGTTCAAACCCAGGACTCAGGTGATAGCAGGAAGGAATCTACTTATACAGGTTGTCCTCTAGCCATACACAGACACACATGCACACACACAAATCCATACAAATGTAACAGTAAACAAATAATAAATAAGCAGAGCAGATGTTTTTGGAACTTGATGTTGTTAATCAAAACAGACACCTGACCATCAGAGAAAATGTACAATCCAGGTGAACGCCTAACTCTCCCAAGGCCAGCCGTACTGTTCACAGCATACAGCGCTCACAGCATACAGCGCTCACAGCGTACAGCGCTCACAGCGTACAGCGCTCACAGCGTACAGCGCTCACAGCATACAGTGCTCACAGGGCACCAGGCTCACAGTAACAGTGCTCACAGCGTACAGCGCTCACAGCGTACAGCGCTCACAGTGTACAGCGCTCACAGCGTACAGTGTTCACAGTGTACAGCGCTCACAGCATACAGTGTTCACAGTGTACAGCGCTCACAGCGTACAGCGCTCACAGCGTACAGCGCTCACAGCGTACAGCGCTCACAGCGTACAGTGCTCACAGCATACAGTGCTCACAGTGCACCAGGCTCACAGTAACAGTGCTCACAGCGTACAGCGCTCACAGCGTACAGCGCTCACAGCGTACAGCGCTCACAGCATACAGTGCTCACCTCAGACAGTGTTCACAGTGCACCAGGCTCACAGTGTACAGCACTCACTGCATACAGTGCTCACAGCGTACAGCGCTCACAGTGTACAGCACTCACAGCGTACAGCGCTCACAGTGTACAGCGCTCACAGTGTACAGTGCTCACAGTGCACCAAGCTCACAGTGTACAGCGCTCACAGTGTACAGCGCTCACAGCGTACAGCGCTCACACTGTACAGCGCTCACAGTGTACAGTGCTCACAGTGCACCAAGCTCACAGTGTACAGCGCTCACAGCGTACAGCGCTCACAG
>PVIU01016593.1:0-44548 GCA_004026605.1 Ondatra zibethicus | reverse complement strand
GAGCAGTTCTGGGGTGCTAGGGAAGGTGGGGAGCAGCTGAGCAGTTCTGGGGGTGCTAGGGAAGGTGGGGAGCAGCTGAGCAGTTCTGGAGGTGCTAGGGAAGGTGGGGAGCAGCTGAGCAGTTCTGGAGGAGCTAGGGAAGGTGGGGACCAGCTGAGAAGCAGTTCTGGGGTGCTAGGGAAGGTGGTGACCAGCTGAGCAGTGTCTGGGGGTGCGAAGGAAGGTGGGGAGCAGCTGAGCAGCAGTTCTGGGGTGCTAGGGAAGGTGGGAGTGTGGGTACCAGCTGAGCAGTGTCTGGGGGAGCTAGGGAAGGTGGGGACCAGCTGAGAAGCAGTTCTGGGGTGATAGGGAAGGTGGTGACCAGCTGAGCAGTTCTGGGGGTGCTAGGGAAGGTGTGAGTGTTTGACCAGGCTGAGCAGTTCTGGGGTGCTAGGGAAGGTGGGTACCAGCTGAGCAGCTCTGGCGGTGCTAGGGAAGGTGGGTATCAGCTGAGCAGTTCTGGGGGTGCTAGGGAAGGTGGGGACCAGAATGATCTGTTCTGAGGGTGCTAGGGAAGGTGGGGACCAGAATGATCTGTTCTGAGGGTGCTAGGGAAGGTGGGGACCAGCTGAGCAGCTCTGGGGTGCTAGGGAAGATGGGGACCAGTTGAGCAGTTCTGGGGGTGCTAGGGAAGGTGGGGACCAGCTGAGCAGCAGCTCTGGGGGAGCTAGGGAAGGTAGGAGTGTGCGACCAGGCTGAGTAGCTACAGGGAGATGGGGACAGTAAATGTTTGGAGTATTAAACTGAGCAGTTAGAAGACAGAGGAGGCATATGGAAGTAGTTTTGGGGAGGTGGGGCAAGTGAGGGTGCAGGGGTCTGGCTGAACAACTACAGTGGAGCCAGAGCTGGGTGTGTGGGATGCCAGGTTGAACAACCACGGGTGATCTGAGGCAGCTGGGAAAGTGAGGAACCAGGATGAGGTCTTCCAGGGATCCAGAGTAGGCGAGAATTCTCGAGAGTCAAGGAAGCCTTCGAAGCTCATGAAATCCAAGTAAGCACCTACGAGGGAGCTGTGGTAGGTGACGATGGAAGGAATGGGCTAAGAAACCTCAGGGGCCTGAGGTGGATGGGAATGTGAAGGAGCAGTCAGAGAAGCCACAGGGAAGCTGGGCTGTGAGATGGAGAGGTCCCAGGTTATAGGACACCATACTGAACAGCTAGCAGTGAGCTGAGACCAAGTGAGGGAGTGGAGAGCAGGCTGAGCAACTACAGGGCAGCTGGGAGCGGTAGGAGTTAGGGCGTCGGGCTGAGTGACTAAAGAAGGTGGGACTGTGGGGGACCAGATCAAGCATTTACTGAGGTTCTGGGGCAGATGAAGTGTGAGAAAGTGAACTCACTAGCTCTATGGAAACCAAGGCAAGTGGTTGTGTGGGGGCCCAGCCTGAGTGGGCACAGTGTACTGAGGCAGGTGGTAGTACTAGGGGACCAGATCAGCCAAGGAAATCGGTAGGTCTAGCAGGGGCAACCAGGAATTCTCTGGGCAGGGAGAATGAGCCCTGGGCCTTTGTAAGAAGTGAGATGATTCAGGCAGCTGAGCGGTTGGGGTGAGATGCAGAAACTTAAAACAGCTGAGAGGGGACCTGGTCATCTTACCTCTCCTGCTGCATCAGCTCCCCTGTTGCTGGTCTGCACCTCGTTTTGAGACACGCCCTCTGGCAAGAGGGGAGAGAGAGCTGGGTTCAGATAGAGAGCTATGTGCAAGAACTAGAGAGAAGAGGAAAGGGAAGAAAAAGGAGAGAGGGGAAAGTGCTCAGGGCTTGCCTGAACTCACAGACAGGGGGTCAGCGTGGCAGCAGAGAGAACCAGTAGTGAGGGGCAAGTAAAACCTTGACTGAGTAGGGACCTGAGCAGGGAAAGTGACCAAGGCTAACACTCTCAAATGAGCTATATAGGCTGCACTTCTGGGGTCAGGAGCCCAATCTTTGTCGCTGGAGCCTAATTGGAACATAGGGCAAGAAAGTCAAGCATGCACAGTAGCTAGGAATACAGAGAATTGGATGCACAGAGCGGTGGGGGTGCATTTCAGGGTCTGAGCAGTGGGTGCCAGCAGCTGTGCTGCAAAGAAGGATGGCAGGAGTCCAGTAGGCCCTGGAGCTGAGAGGAGGAGACTAGGGCTGGGAGGAACACAAGCCTTACACCCAATTCCCTCGTGAATGGAGCACATCCTACACTAAAGGGCGCAAGGCTTCCAGAACAAGAAAAGAGACTTTGCTGGGATATGGGAGACACTGGCACCATGTAAGGGAAGCCAGGGATGAGTGTGGGGGTAGGAGTAAGAGAAGAGGCAGTAGGGGAATTAGAGCTCAGCTCTTTAGGCCCCTGCAGAGGACAAGAAGCATGTGCTGGGAAGGTGCATGACAGGCCGGGCCGGGCTGCCCGTGCTGGGAAGGTGCATAAGAGGCCAGGCCGGGCTGCCCGTGCTGGGAAGGTGCATAACAGGCCGGGCCGGGCTGCCCGTGCTGGGAAGGTGCATGACAGGCCGGGCCGGGCTGCCCGTGCTGGGAAGGTGCATGACAGGCCGGGCCGGGCTGCCCGTGCTGGGAAGGTGCATGACAGGCCGGGCCGGGCTGCCCGTGCTGGGAAGGTGCATGACAGGATACTGGGTATGGACCTCAGGAATCAAGGAGGAAGATTCAATGAGGGCTGAGTTCAAGCTGGAGCCCAGAGCACAAATTTAGGAATCAAAGTAGCAGGCAGGTTGAGGAAGAGTCCCCTGGGCATTGTGTCAGCGTGGAATCAGAGTAAGAGTCTAGGACTGGGATTTGTTCACCCTCCTTAACTCAGAAACAGCACCAGAAGGCACAGCCTACATGGCTAGGACTAGGGATCTGGTTTTGTGAAGAGCTCATGGGACCTGACAGCAGGGCCATCAATTAGACCAGACACCACAACAAATACATACATACATACATACATACATACATACATACATACATACATACATACAAACATACATACATAAAATACAGAGAGGGAACAAGGGAACAAGACAACAGAAGTCAACTTAGCAGGGCAGGCAGAACCGGGGATGGGAATGCAGGCTCCACTGAGGGAAGACTTGAACAATGTGTACAGCTTCAAGACACAAGTGCAAGAGACTATAGAACTGGGCATAGAAAACACAACAGAGAGCTCATGCGCCAGCTTTCTGAAAATATACTGGGGATAGAGCTGGGCTCAGAAGTTCTACTGGTCAGGCTGATCTGGTGATCCTGGGGTAAGCAGGGTCTAAGTTGAGACAGCTGGAACAATCAAGGTGGCCATATGATGCCCACATCCCAGGTGCTAGATCCTACATGCTCTTTGCAGAAGCCTGGGGTTCTTGTAGGATCAAGGACAGAGCTCTTCCAGGTGCTTGGATCCAGCCATGTCTGACAAGCTCACACATCCTCCTGTCTTGCAGCCACAACAACAGCCCCATCTGTCTATCCACTGGCTCCTGGATGTGGAGGCACAACCGGCTCCACAGTGACCCTGGGATGCCTGGTCAAGGGCTATTTCCCTGAGCCGGCAACCGTTACCTGGAACTCTGGAACCCTGACCAGCGGCGTGCGCACCTTCCCATCGGTCCTGCATTCTGGGCTCTACTCCCTCAGCAGCTTGGTGACTGTGTCCTCCAGCACGTGGCCCAGCCAGACCGTCACCTGCAACGTAGCCCACCCGGCCAGCAGCACCAATCTGAGCAAGAGAATTGGTGAGAGGGTGACCAAGGGAGATAAAGGTTAACTGGGAGGTCAGACTGGGGTCAACCTCTGTATACAACAATCAAGCTGGACAGACGTTGGCAGGGAGGCAACACCAATCATGGGGACAGGGTTCCTTTGTGTCTACCTCCTGGAAGGCTCTGCTCATGCTCCTCACACTCGGAGAGGGATCTTCTGAGAAGGCTACCAGTATTTCTTATCGTGGATGCAGGTTTCAACCTACCAATCCATATCACATCCAGGAACAGCTTGACCTCTGCCCACACTAGGGATGTCTTTCCCCTCCCCAGATTGGTGCCTTCTCTCACTCTGACTCTATTAATGCCTGGTCTTTTCTCTACAGAGCCCAGAATCACCCCAGGCCCCCCGTGCTCAAGTAAGTCATTTAAGTCTCCTTCTTTAGTCCCAGGAAATGACTGTCACAAATAGTCACACATTGGAGGCCCAGTTTCTGATCCATCCTGTTTCTCCTCATAGCTAACATCGGTGGACCCTCTGTCTTCATCTTCCCTCCAAAGCCCAAAGACACACTCGTGATCTCCCTGACCCCCAAGGTCACATGTGTGGTGGTGGATGTGAGCGAGGATGAACCAGATGTCCAGTTCAAATGGTTTGTGAACAATGTAGAAGTGTACACAGCTCAGACACAGAGCCCTGAGGCGCAGGAAAACAGTACCCTCCGTGTGGTCAGTGTCCTCCCCATCCAGCACCAGGACTGGCTGAGTGGCAAGGAGTTCAAATGCAAGGTCAACAACAAAGGCCTCCCAGGCCCCACTGAGAGAACCATCTCGAAACCCAAAGGTAGGACCTGTAGACAAACCGGATGGGAGCCGTGATGGGCATAAGAATGAACGCTTGTGCGGACAACCCTCCACTTTGTCCATAATTTGTTGTGACTTCTCTCTCCGCAGGGCAACTCAGGGTACCTCAAGTGTACGCCATACCTCCACCTCAAGATCAAATGTCCAAGAAGAAGGTTAGTCTGACCTGCATGGTCACAGACTTCTTCCCGGAAGCCATCAGCGTGGAGTGGGAAAGGAGAGGGGAGCTGGAACCGAACTACAAAAACACCCCGCCCATTCTGGACTCAGACGGGTCCTACTTCCTCTACAGCAAGCTCACTATGGACACAAGCAGTTGGTTGCAAGGAGAAACTTTTACCTGTTCTGTGGTACACGAGGCTCTGCATAACCACCACACGCAGAAGAACCTCTCCCACTCCCCGGGTAAATGAGCTCAAACACCCAGCCAGACACTGGGTCCTACAAGACACTGTTACCAGCCCTACCCCCTAATCCTATAAATAAAGCACCCAGAGATACCCTGGGACCCTCTGAGATTATCCTGGTTCTTTACACAGCACATAGCTCATGACTTGCCTCAGCCACAGGCTGTGGGGTCTGACCAGGGTCTGAGGCCTAAGTTAGCATCAACGAAAAAAAAGAGATCTTACACTGCCAGACCCAGAGTATGCCAGTGTGCCTGTCCTTGCCAGAGATCATCCCTCACTAGGTAGAAAGGTTGGCCCAAGGGACTCTCTCCATACCCTCCCTCCAACCACCAGCTGCTCTGTGATGGAACTGGAGACACCCCTAGAAAACATCCAAAGAAAGGAATACAAGGAGTGCACCTCACCTCAACACAAGCCCCACCCTCATCTGTCTGTCCTTCTCTCTACCATGACCCTCTACTGTGACAGAAGAGGTCTCTGTAAGCACTGCAGAAGCAAGAAGGAACATTGACAGAAAGAAAGGCTCTTACTGTCCATACATGGAGCCCAGACAAACTCTGCCAGACCTCAGAGACAGGGATGACCACTCCTGACTACATATGACATTCACTTACACCTGTGTTCCAAGAGGAACATCTGAGACCAGGGTCACTGAGACCTGTGACCCTGGGTGCCATCAAAGAAGTGACTATTTAAATACCCACATATAGGCTGAGACCATAGCCATTAAAACCAGCCTCCTGAACATCATACAACCCACATGGCACCTCCACCTCCAATCATACACACACACACACACACACACACACACACACACACACACACACACACACACACGCAACATCTCACATGGGCAGCCTCCCTAAACACTACCTAAATGTTCATATTTGGGCCAGCACCAATGAAATAGCTCTCACGAGCACCTGAATCCTTTGCCCTAGCACACAGAAAAGTACCCCAGACACAGTCTGACCCTCTATCCTCAAGCCCCTGTTTTCATCCCACACAGTTAATGCTCTCCCATAGCTGTATACCTTGGTTCACTTCCCAAATGTGGAGCTTCTAGAAAGCCCAGGAATCACCAAACATAGGCCCTGCCCTCATTCTGGCCCTCTGGACTTGGTCACCATGGGACAAACAGCAGATCAGACAGGCTACAGAGTCACTACCTACAGGGGTCATAAGCCCTGATTCAGCCCAGCCAGCCCAGTACTAAGTGGTGGGGTAGACAAAAAGGGTCCTTCATAGTCCAGGACACCATCAGGCCTGTTGCTTCTGGCTGAGCCCAGGGTTTAAGATGGAACACTTGGAGGAACTTGGGCTGCTGGCCCAGAGAGGGCAGAAAGGGAGGGTCTGTTGGCCCAGTCCAGCTGCCTCTTTCTCCTCTACCTCCATGCAAACTCATCTGCCACAGAGGGAATCCCTCCCTGCCCCACCTTGTTGGGGCAAACACTGATTGCCTCTTTTTGTGCAGAGCTGGAACTGGATGAAACCTGTGCTGAGGCCCAGGACGGGGAGCTGGAGGGGCTCTGGACGACCATCAGCATCTTCATCACCCTCTTCCTGCTCAGCGTGTGCTACAGTGCCACTGTCACACTCTTCAAGGTCAGCACATTTCCCCCAGCACCTCCACAATATCTACACTATCCACAAGCTATCCCTATGATGAGTCATGCTGCCCCTACCTATCCCACACTGTCTCAAGCTTTCGCCCACGCTGTCATATGTCATCTTCCACAGTCATATTCTGTCCTCATACCACCCCCTCACTGTCCCTCTCGTGTTCTATACCCACATTGTCCATGTTGTCCCTAATTTGTCTGTGTTATCACCTACCCTATCCGTCATCTCCAATACTACCTGCACACTGTTTCTACGTCGTTCCCCACTCTATCTAAACCTGGTCCACAACAGATCCCTGTGTTGTCCCTACAATTCCCCTTACTATAGCTATACACCATCTCAAAACTATACCCAGACTGTGCCCTACAATGTCACCGTTTTATCCTCACTCCAGCTGTATGTCACCCTAAGATTGGGAGCTGACCCTGTCTCACTGTATAGGATGGAGGGGACCAAAGTCACACAGTTCATCTCACTTTTGCACCCCACAGGTGAAGTGGATCGTCTCCTCGGTGGTGGAAGTGAAGCAGACAGTTGGCCGTGACTATAGGAACATGATTGGACAGGGCGCCTAGATGACCTCTTCAGAGGTACTCAGAGCTTGCTAGGCCCTCTAGGACCAAGTCCATTTGGCTGAACAGGCCAAATTGCCCTCTCATCTCAGCATCCTTTGGTCTTATGGCTCTGACTTGTCTACCAACCTCCCTTTCACATTTGGAGGACCACAAGAAGAGAAGACTCTTCCCCAGACTATAACCAACAGGATCCAAGCAACACCACCACAGCCGTTGCCAGACTAATGGATAGGGCCATAAGTTCCTTTTACAGGGTGTCTGGCCCTTGACTGGGCACTCTCCCAGGAGGGCTGTGTTACCTGCATCCATT
The DNA here is from genome assembly GCA_004026605.1 of Ondatra zibethicus. Lineage (NCBI taxonomy): Eukaryota > Metazoa > Chordata > Mammalia > Rodentia > Cricetidae > Ondatra > Ondatra zibethicus. The sequence goes on along the minus strand of PVIU01016593.1, from coordinate 37,066 downwards.
AGATGCAGACAAGCTTTAGAACCAGCCTTGTCTACACAGTCCTCTCAAAAACACTGTTTCCTGAGAGAAGGGGAAGTTGCCTTATGCCACTGAAGCTGAGAAGCCAGGGACACCACTGCCCAAAGGGAAATCTGGGAAGGGCTGTTGAAGGCCTGATGGCTTTCTCACCACCAGTGTCCTGCCAGGTTTTTTTTCCTGACACTTAAGATGGAGCTCCTTATGAAGACCCCTCTTCCTGCCACCTATGCAACATGCTAAATTCTCAGATGCGAAATCCAATCAGAGACACTGCTGACCCCACAGCCTGAAGAGCAGGACACTGTTACGTCACGGCGTGACCCAGCTATACTCCACAGAGTATACACTCAGAGGAAGACCTGAACCTGACAGCCTCTGTTGAGCCCTAGCAGGAACCGGTGCAGAGGCCACTGAGCAAGGGCTGAGTAACCCAGAAGGACCTCCAGAAAAAGGGCCCGATGAGCAGATCTGAGTCAGACCATCACCTGATGGAGCAACGGGGTGGGGGAGGGAAAGGGTGCTAGAAAAACCAGGCCAGACTGTGCCCTTCCTGCAGCCTGCCATCCAGACCAGGCCACTCACAGTAGAAAATACCAGTTAGAGTAGACATCTAGGGAGAGAGGCCACGCCTGGGGCACTGAAGTTGACTAGCCACTGGCACTGGAGAGACACCATGACTGTTTCCTCATTTCATATAAAGGCAAATGCCAGTTCAAAGTCTCCAACAAAGATAAGAGAGAAAATGGGAGGAAAAGGGAGGATGCCCAGCTCTTTGGGGATTCCCAAGGATGTTCATAATACAAAGCTTAGCTTTGCCAGCTTTCTTCTTTAAACTTTCTGGAGCCCATTTATGTCTTTAAGGTCTCTCTCCATCTTTTTAATAACAATAAAACATCCTCCAACTTTGTATGACTCACTCCGTTCTTCCTTAGTGGACCAACCCCACTGGCCTTGTACAAAAGGACACACGCACACACCATACTAACATCCCCAAAGCCTCATCCACCCAGCATTCTGTTCTCAGTCTCAAGTCTCCTCCAATTACCTCATAATCAGGTAGGGATGCTCTGCAAGTGGGAATCATCGTGTATCTACAGGATGTGGTGGCCAGGAGGGAGGGGCAGTCAGGAAGAAGAGAGCTAATATCTATATGCAGAGCAGATGCTTCAGCTTGAGGGTGTATTGTAGACTGATGACTTGAAGTAGAGAAGACAGTCTGGGGAAAGTGGCCCCACTCCCACAGGTAGAGGGTGACAGCCTTCCTAAGGGAGAGAACGGAAGGGGAAAGAAAATCAGGGGTCTGTAGTGTCTGTCAGAGCAGTCTGATCTCACTGCATTCCCGAGGTGGAGTTTTTGCAGCTGGAACATCCTAAGACACAGGTTTGACTGTTAGAAAGCATTTGGGTCTATGTAGGCCCTGGTAGGGGATTGTGAGAAAGACTCGGGGCTGGACTAGTCAGAATAGGAGCCCCACCAGTGCAGCTACAGTGGCCGTATACACCAGGCTGACCAGTGCAGCTGCAGCTTCTGCTATTGTGATAGATGTGTCCTACATGGGACTGAGAAGTACCAGATTCCTGTAGGTGGCATTTCTGCTATGGGAGCCACACATCGACAGGTGGCAAAGTGTGGCATTTGACTCATAGCCAGTACCTACTGAACAGTGAGCTGTGGGGAATCTGGGCTTGGGCCCAGACACACTAAGCAGCTGGACTAAAGCAGGATGCTTGGAACGCAGAGCTGTAGTTACTGAGCAGTGGGACCTGGAGTCCAAGAAAAAGGCTCTCTCCTAGACCTTCAAAAGATGACTGGGTCCTCCATCTATCTCAGGACCAGAATATGACAACACCAACCTCCCTAAAGTAAACAAGACAGAAGATTAAGATCTTTGAGTTCAGAGAACATTTAGGCTTCAGAGACACTGGCAAACAGGCACCTTTCCTGAGGCCCTATGGTAAAAGCAGGCCTCTCCCTCCTGACTCTTGAGGACCCATGGACAACCCTAGCAGAATGATAAAATAAATACAGTCAGGCCAGTAACTGGTCCCCAACAGCTGAGAAACCTGAGTTGAAAGAGACATGTCACGGTTCATTTCTTCAGAGCTCCTGGCCTAGGTTCCTGTGTCATTTTACGTCACCCAACTTCAATACCAGCTTCTGTATTAGTTTTCATAGGCTGCCAGGACAGATCATAGCTTGAATTGCAGAGATACATTCTCTGCCTGCCCTGGAAAACAGGAATTTGGAATATGGCATAAGAGGTTAGAATTCTCCATGCTGCAGAGAGAATCAGTTCTGTGCACTACAGTGATGGCACTCAGTCATCCCTTCCTTATCTTGTAGAAGCAATGCACTAGCCACTGACTAAATTTTACAGCCTCCTCCCCATGTTTGCATCTGTGTACCAACTGCCCCTTTTAAGGGATCTATCCTATCCAGTAACAAACTCAGTAACCAAATGTAGTCATGTACTAGTGTCCTCAGCTTGAGACTTCAACACTTATTGCTATGACATGACAAAAAAAACCAAGAAGTTTTTGGCTCACAGTTTGCAAGAAATCAATCTATCATGGTGAGGAAGACACAGAGATGGGAAGCTCTGTGGAGGCTGGAGCAGGCAACCATTTCTTGTTGCTTTGTGCAACCAGGAATCTGAGAGGTTAGAACCAGGGTTAAGCAAAAACACAATATCCCTGACCACATGGCCCTATAGCTGTCACGCTTTGGACAAACTGGCAAGGAATATCTATTGTAGCAAGTAGATATGACCCTTCAGCCATCAAAAGCAAGTTCCTTGAGCACTCATACCTGCTCTCTTGACATGCCTGGATTCTGGCTCCCAACATTCTTTCTCATGGCAGGGTTTTACCCTGGCTCATAACATACAAGTGAAATTCAGAAACTGTCCAGAGCCAAATGTAGCCCCAACTGCATGACCCAAGTAGCCTACTTCCTCCATTAGGCCCTCCCCCTACCATCACCACCTCCCAATAATGCCATCATATTCTGAATCCATCCACAACAAGCTGACCCACTGGTTAGATCTCAAGATCTAACCATCTCTGGGAAGCCCTGCATAGACATAGAGGAAATGCCATCATTTAATCCAGTCAAGGTGACAGCCAAATGAACCATCTCATCAGAGAAGGAAGAATCTTGTTACAAGTTCACAATATCAGCTCCTGCCTCGGTTTCCATCCTGCTGGAAAATTATATGAAATATGTAGATAACTTTTGGTAGGATAGCCATTTTTACTATGTTACTACTACTACTGATCCATGATCATAGAAGATCTTTCCATCTTCTGAAATCTTTTCAATTTCTTTCTTCAGTAATCAGACATTTCCATCATACAAATTTTGGTGGTTTGAAAGAAAATGCCCACAAAGGGAGTGGCACTATTAGGAAAAATGGCTTTGTTGAAATATGTGTGGCCCTGTGAAGGGAGTGTGTCACTATGGTGTGGGCTTTGAGGTCTCCTATGTTCAAGTTACACCCAGTGATACAGATCACTTCCTGTTGCATGTAGATCAAGATGCATAACTCTCAACTTTCTCCAGTGCTATGTCTGCCTGAATGATGCCAAGTCACACCATGATGATAATGAACTAAACCTCTGAAACTGGATAAGCCACCCCATTAAATGTTTTCTTTTATAAGAGTTGCCTGCCCCAATATCCATTTTTATTTCATGTTGGCATCATAAAATTCTTAGTCCTTGGTTTTCCCAGCTTTGAAGTAAAATATTAGATAATCTGGATGCTCCATATTTAACAATGACTTGTAGCTTTCGGGTAGTTTTCTTTTAAAGGTGTCAGTATCCATTTTTCCAATCTTCAGATGTTAGATAGCTACGTAACAACACATTAACACAGGAACACAACTTTAACATAATGAGATTGACACCAAGAAGGCTGGACATGGAATTTTAATTATCTGTATTCAATTAAATATTGAAGTTAGTAAACTTAGAATTAACATCTAGGCAACTGGATAAAATTATACTCTACATTTCATTACAATGTTAGCATACATAAACGGATGCTTCTCAATGATTTCAAACCCTTCCATGCCAGGGATGCATTCTGTAGCAAAGTCAATATTTCTGTCATAATCTGCCCATTTTCTGTCTTAATACATCATGTGGAAATCTTTGTTAACTAATTAAATTTTATTAAAAATTTAAAAAAAAGAGTTGCCTGCTCCTTTCTGAATGGAAAAGGAGGAGGAAAGGATGGGGAAGGGGGTAGATGGGAAGAAGAGGGAAAGGGAGGAGAGAGGGGAGGGGAAACTGGTTGGTATGTAAAATAAATGAAAAAATGTTACTTAAATAAAATTTTTTTTAAAAAAAGAGTTGCAGTGGTCATGGTGTCTCTTCTCAGCCATAGAAATCCTAACTAAGACAGAAGTTGGTACCAGGGACAGGGATATTGCTGTGAATGGACCAACCATGGTTTCGTTTGGAGAAATTTGCGCTTTAGTACTTTGGGTTTGGAAAGCAGTGGGATGTTTTAAGCACTATTTAATGGACCATACTAGTAGGAAGATTTGAACTGTGGAGGCCTGGATTAAGAGGGTTCAGAGGAGACGAATTTTTGTTTGATACTTTGGTGGAGAATGTAGTTGCTTTTTGCCCTTGCTCAAAGAGTCTGCCTGAGGTTAAAGCGAAGAGATACGGATTTATTCTGTCTGCAGAGGAAGTCTCAAAATAACCTAGTATAGACTCTGTTGTAGGGTTACTAGTGTTAACTCTAATGAAGATTTATAATAAAAAGGAGCAAACTGAGAAAGAAAAATACAAAATGTACAAGTTGAGGAGAAAAGGAGCTCCAGGAAGTGCAATGAAGCTAAGTCCTTTGTTCAAGGAGGTAAACGGATTAAGAAATGAAATAAAGGAAGGAGGTCCTCAGGTCAAGATCCCATCAAGCCAAATTTCCAACTGTGAAAAGGAATTAAGGAAAAGTTTAGAGCCAGGTGTGGTGGTGCATGCCTTTAATCCCAGTTCTCTGGAGACAGAAAATAGCAGATCTCTAAATTCAAAGCCAGCCTGGTCTACAAATTGAATTCTAGGACAGTTAATGAAGAAAGTCATGGAAAACAGAAAGCTGGTGAAGATGTAATTTAACAAGGGGGCTATGTTCCAGCCCCAGCAAACAGCAACTTGGCAGTGTCAGCCACGTGGTTCAAGGATTTTCTTACCAATTTTCTTCTGTAGAAGAAAAAGAAGGCCAGTTAATCTGTTTCTTATTTATTTATTCATTTATTTATTTACTCTATCACTTATTTCCTTTTGTAATAAAACCAGGAAGGTCAGAGTGTGTGTGAGTATGAGTTTATTGATGGAAATAATCCTACAACATAAGCAGAATCTGAAACAATGTTTAAGGGTTTGTGAATTAACTGTAATAGATAATTCAAAATATCAAGCTCCACCTGCTGGGCTGAGGGAAAAGAAGTATTAATAGATAGGTGAATGGCTGGACCACAAATCCTTCCTAAACCCTTAGATGAGCCATCAGTAAAACATGTATATGACTGTGGGAGGAGAGAAGGTTGGACAATTTTTGTAATCATAAATTCAGTTTGTATGAGGAAAGACCCATAGCTTACCAACTGGATAATGATTTCCTATCCTTCCATAGAATCTGCAAATGAAATTTGAAAATCCATGGAGTTCTGTAATGCTCTTAAAAACTATTGATAGTTAAGAGTAAAATAAAATAAAACAGCAAGAATCAAATCCATGTAATTGTTGGCATCAGGTCCTCACCTGATTTACTAATTGAGCAAGAAGGTAAGGAGTTAACATTTTCTGGCCCTTATGGTGTAAATAAACCCATTCCAAAAGTTTGTCCTCTTGTGCTATACCTGTAGGAAACAATTTAGTGGAGAAAATAAGTTTAAAGACAATAAATGATCCACATGACACACAAATGCTTCTTTTAGTCTGAATTCAAATAGATGTAGTTTTTTCTTGCCTCTCAAAATAATATTCAAGAACTGTCTAATGTCGTCTTTGCTTTTAGATTTTTAACAGATCAGTTAGTGTATATAAGCATTTTGATTTTGTTGAAATTGCATTGGAAATACTAAGTGCAGCTCCTGAGGCCCGGGAGGAGTTGCCTGGATTGCAAACTTAGCATTTTTATAGGCTGTCCTAAATCTTCATCAGGAAGTGGAGGGAATTTAAGATTATATTGACTATCAAATTCCTCACCCCATGCTCTAGGGTCATTTTCAGGCAATGAAGGATATGTATCTGAAGGAGACTCCGGTAAGGGAGTTGAAAAAAATCTTTCAATTTTGCCTGAATGGAAAAAAAATCTCCTTTTTGGCCTCATTTCCCAATTTAAAGATTTGATCATTCTGTTTCTATTCAGTAAAGAAATTAACCATCTCTTCCTCATGATTAATATCCTCCTTTTCTTTCTCAAGCATTTTAATAACAATCCGAACTAATGTCAAAGGACCAAAAATTGAGCAGAGACCTTTCCCCTTTTTCACATGTCTCCTCAATATTCTTTCAAAGTCTGTATCATACTTCTTCATCTTAAGTCCATTCATCTGGAAACCAGGAATTATAATCATAAACAGCTTGAAGAATCTAACAGATATGATTTTGATGTGATTGTTCCTCCTTTCTTTAAAAAATGATACACAGCTTAATACAAGGCAAAGCATTCCCTGATTTCTGTCCCGTTATTCTCACTCACCTTTCCATGAAGATCCCTACTCTCTTATCTCTTCACTGACTTCAGCCCCTGATTTGTGGCACCACTTGCTTACCATTCTAGAGGCTACAGGACGTGTGAGAATGGGGCTAATGAATGAGTCAGGCTAAAGTTTCACGTAATAACCGACTTTATTCAGAGCATCAGAAAACTCGTACTCTGGGGATTAAGAGGAGTCATATAAGTAAATTGTACAATCACAAGGGCAGGCTGTACATGATGAGCAAGCTGCATACAACAAAAACATGTTTGTCTACAGAAGCATATAAACAAATAAAATAGCCAGTCACAATGAATAATCTGAAGCCAATTCAGTCTTATCTGCTACACCTGGGAGGAGCACAAAAACATGTTTCCAGAACAATTCCATGTTTGAAGAGACTGAGGTCACAAGACTCTTGCTTTCTTGGAGTTTTCCCACAAGCACTCAGAATTCCCCTCACATGACTTCATTCCTGGACCGTGTTCCCACAGTATCCCATAAGTCCCATAAAGGATGCTGTGTATTCATGTTCATTCAATTCTAGAAAGTCTTTAATCACTTTATTAATTTCTGTCTTGACCCATCTTCCATTCAGTAGTGAGTTGTTCAGTAAATTCAGTGAATTGTTACATAAATTAATTTGTAAGTTTCCTTTTGTTTCTGTAGTTGTCGATTGCTAGTTTTAATCTATGCTGGCCAGAAAGGATACTGGGAGTTATTTCAACTTTCTTGTATCTGTTGAGACTTGATTTGTGTCTGAGTATGTGGTCACTTTTAGAGAAAGTTCCATGAGATGATGAGTAGAAGTTATATTCTTTCATGTTTGTATGAAATAATCTGTAAATATCTGTTGGTTTATAACTTCAGCTAGGTCCAGTATTTCTCTGTTTAGTTTTATTTTTCTGGGTGACCTATCTATTGGCAAGAGTGAAATATTGAAGTCTCCTAATATCAATGCACGAGAGTCAATTTGTGATTTAAGCTGTTTCTTTTACAAAATTGCATGCCCTTGTGTTTAGGGCATAGATGCTAAGAATTTCAACTCTGGTGGAAGCCCCCTGCTTCACCAGAGGCCACATCAACTGCCAGAACTCCAGTTAGACCTCCTGCCCATAAATTGCCTCTACTCTCTCAGTGCTCACCCACCCTACCACCAATAAACCTTCCCCTCCTCCCCTTTGTGTCCCTTCCCTCAACATGGGCAGAGTCCCCTGCTTGACAACAGGAAATGTCAGCTGACAGAGATCTAGGTAGGTCACATATTAGGGGGACCACCCAACTCTCTCACTCCCCACCCTATCTGTAAGCTCCCATCCTTCTTCATCCACAGTATCCCAACCCCCAACTCAGGCGGATACCCCTGCTTAACCAGAGGCCATCCCAGCCACAAAAAGTCAAGCCTCCAACCAGGGTAGAGTTCTTCTGCTCAACCACAGGCCACTCTGACCAGAAGACCAGAGAGGAAACAGAAATGAAGGAACAAACACTCATCCAACAAAGACAAACTCAGAAATCAGCATCTAGATCAATCCAAACCCAGATGTCTAGGTGCCAGTGAACACAATCACCAAGAGTCAAGACAATATGTCACTGCCTAGAGTGCAGTTACCCTACTATAGCAAACCCTAAATCTTTCATCCCAGATGAAGCACAAGAAAATGACCTTAAAACCATATTTATAAAGATGATACAGATCTTTAAAGAGGAAATGAATAGATCCCTTAAAGAAATAGAGGAAAAGACAAACCAAAAAATTAGAGGTAATCAATAAATCCCTTAAAGAAAGCCAAGAATAAGAACAGATAGGAGGACCAATGGAACCAAATAGAAAACCCAGATATCAATCCACACATCTTCGAACACCTGATATTTGATAAAGAAGCAAAAAATATCAAATGGAAAAAAGAAAGCATATTCAACAAGTGGTGCTGGCATAACTGGATATCAACATGTAGAAAAATGAAAATAGACCCATATCTATCACCATGTACAAAACTCAAATCCAAATGGATCAAAGACATCAATATAAAGCCAGCCACATTGAACCTTATAGAAGAGAAAGTGGGAAGTACGCTTGAACGCATTGGCACAGGGAACCACTTCCTAAATAGAACCCCAGCAACACAGGCACTGAGAGAAACAATTAATAAATGGGACCTCCTGAAACTGAAAAGCTTCTGTAAAGCAAAGGACACAGTCAACAAGACAAAACAACGGCCTACAGAATGGGAAAAGATCTTCAATAACCCCACATCAGACAGAGGTCTGATCTCCAAAATATACAAAGAACTCAAGAAATTGGACACCAAAAGAACACATAATCCAATAAAAAAAAAAAGTGGAGTACAGACCTAAACAGAGAACTCTCAACAGAGGAATCTAAAATGGCTGAAAGACACTTAAGGAAATGTTCAACATCCGTAGTCATCAGAGAAATGCAAATCAAAACAACTCTGAGATTCCATCTTACACCTATAAGAATGGCCAAGATCAAAAACACTGATGACAACTTATGCTGGAGAGGTTGTGGGGAAAAGGGAACACTCCTGCATTGCTCGTGGGAATGCAAGCTGGTACAGCCCCTTTGAATGCCAGTGTGGCGATTTCTCAGAAAATTAGGAAACAACCTTCCTTTTGGGTATATATCCAAAGGATGCTCAATTGTGCCACAAGGACATGTGCTCAACTATGTTCATAGCAGCTTTATTTGTCATAGCCAGAAACTGGAAACAACCTAAATGCCCCTCGATCAAAAAATGGATAAGAAAAATGTGGTACATTTACACAATGGAATACTACACAGCAGAAAAAATAATGACAGCTTAAATTTTGCAGGAAAATGGATGGAACTAGAAAACATTGAGTGAGGTAACCCAGACACAGAAAGACAATTATCACATGTACTCCCTCATAGGTGGTTTTTAAACATAAAGCAAAGAAAAACAGCCTACAAACCACAATCCCAGAGAACTTAGACAACAATACGGACACTAAGAGAGACTTGCATAGATCTAATCTACATGGGAAGTAGAAAGTTTAAAAAGACAAGAACTCCTGAGTAAATTTGGAGCATAGGGACCTTAGGGGAGGTTTAAAGGGGGGACGGGAGTGGCATGAAGGGGAGCAGAGAAAAATGTAGAGCTCAATAAATATCATGGGGAAAAAAAGAAAGCCAAGAAAAAAGAAAGCAACAGTTGAAGGAAATGAATAAAACTGCTTAAGGCCTGGAAATGGAAATTAAAAAAATTGTTTTTAAACACAAATTGAGGGGATTCTAGAAGCAAAAAGTCTAGATAAGTGAACAGTAACTACAAACATAAGTATCACCAACAAAATACAAGAGATGTAAGAAAAAATCTCAGGCATTGACGATACAATAGAAAAAAATAGATACATCAGTAAAAGAAAATGTTAAATCTAAAAAAATCCTGATACAAAGCATACAGCAAATCTGAGAAACCATGAAAAGACCAAATCTAAGAATAATAGGAATAGGAGGAGAAGAATTTCAGTTCAAAGGGCCAGAAAATTGTTTCAGCAAAATCATAAAATTTTCCTAACATAAAAAAGGACATGCCTATAAAGGTACAAGAAGTTTACAGAACACCAGATAGATTAGACCAGAAAAGACAGTCCCCTCACCACATAATAATCAAAACACTAAACATACAGAACAAAGAAAGAATACTAAAAGCTGCAAGGGAAAAAGACCAAGTAGCATATAAAAACAGACCTATTAGAATTACACCTGACTTCTCCATGGAGACTGTAAAACCTAGAAGGGCCTGGACAGATGTCTGCAGACTCTAATTTAATACAGATGTCAGCCCAGAGTACTATACCCAACAAAACTTTCAATCACCATAGATGATTTTAACAAGATATTCCATAATATATTCAAATTAAATGATATCTATCTATAAATCCAGCCCTACAGAAGTACTAGAAGGAAATTCCAACCCAAGGATGTTAACTACACCCATGGAAACACAGGAAATAAATAATCTCATACCAACAAAACCAAAAAAAGGGAAGCAAATACACACACCAACAACAACAGCAACAACAACAACAAAAGAGGAATTAACAGTCATTGGTCATTGCTATCTCTCAATATCAGTGGACACAATTTCCCAATAAAAAGACACAAACTAACAGAATGGGTTTGAAAACAGGATTTAACCTCCTGCTACATACAAAAAGCATACCTCAGCATCAAAGATAGACATTACCTCAGAGTAAAGGATTGGAAAAAGATTTTCCAAGCAAATAGACCTAAGAAGCAAGCTGGTTTAGTCATTTTATTATCTAAGAAAATAGACTTCAAACCAAAATTAATAAAAAGAAATGGGTCAGGACACTTTATACTCATCAAATAAAACATCCATCGAAATACATTTCAATTCTTAACATCTACATACCGAATGCAAGAGCACTCACATTTGTGAAAAAAAATTAATAAGGCTTATGTCACACATCCGCCTCACACTTTGATGTGAGAGACTTCAGTACCCTATGCTCACCAACAGAGATGTCATCCAGACAAAAGTTAAACAGAGAAATATTGGCGTTAACAGATGTTATAAACCAAATGGACCTAACAGATGTTTATAGAACAGTTCACCCAAACACAAAATAATATACTTTTTTCTCAGCACCTCATGAAACTTTCTCCAAAATTGGTCATATACTTGGTCAAAAAGCAAGTTTCAACAGATACAAGAAAATTGAAATGACCTCCTGAATCCTATAAGATGGCCATGGCTTAAAGCTGGATTTCAACAACAGAAAACCTAAAAACTCATGGAAAATGAAAAACTCTTTACTGAATAACTACTGAGTCAGAGAAGAAATTAATTAATTAATTAAAGACTTCCTAGAATTCAATAAAAATGAATATACAACATACCCAAACTTATGGGAAGTGGTGATAAAAGGAAAGTTCAAGTGTATCATTGAAAAAAATGGAGAGAGCTCATACTAGCAACTTAGCAGCACGCCTGAAGGTTCTAGACCAAAAAGAAGTAAGCACACACCAAGCAGAGGAGATGGCAATAAATAATCAAACTGAGGGCTGAAATCAATAAAATAGAAACAAAGAGAACATACAAAGAATCAATGAAACAAAGAGTTGATTCTTTGAGAAAATCAACAAGATAGACAAACCCTTATCCAAACTAACTAAATGGCACAGAGACAATAGCCAAATTAGCAAAATCAGAAGCAATAGGGGTACATAACAAAAAACACCAAGGAAATCCAAAGAATTATCAAGTCATACTTTTTTAATTTTTAATTTTTTTTTCATTTTACATACTAGCCCTAGTTCTTCCTTCCTCCCCTCCTCCCACCACCTCACCTTTTCCCATTCTACCTCCATCCACTCCTGAAAGGGGGTAAGGCCTCCCTTGGAGAGTCACAAAGTCTAGTACACCAAGTTGAGGTGAGACCAAGCCCCTCCCCTTGTATCAAGTCTGAGCAAGGTATCCCACCATAGGGAATCTACCATAGGGAATGGGCTCCCAAAAGCCTGTTCAAGTATGGTTAAATCCTGGTCTCACTGCCAGGGCTCCCCCAAACAGATCAAACTGCATAACTGTCACCCACATTCAGAGGGCTTAGTTTGGTCCCATGCAGGATCCCCAGCTGTCAGTTCAGTCTGTGAGCTGGGGTCAGCTATCTCTGTGGTTTTCCCAATCATGATCTTGACCACATTCTTGCTCGTATGATCCCTATTTCCTCTCTTCAACTAAACTACAGGCAATGCTTGGCTGTGGATCACTGCATCTACCATCAGTTACATGTAGGCTCTATGACAATTAGGGTTGTCACATTACAAGGGAAGACCAATTTAGGCACCCTTTCCACTATTGCTAAGGAGTCTTATCTGGGGTCACCCTTGTGGATTCCTGGGAAGTTCCCTAGCACCTCCTTTCTCCCTAATCCCAAAGTGGCTTCTTCTATCAATATATCTCTTCCATTGCTCCCCCCTCCGTCCCTTCTCCAGCTCGGCCATTCTTGAGCCCTCGTGTTCCCATCCCCCCAACCGTCCCTTCTACTCCCCTTCCCAGTTTAACCTGTACTCCACAAAAGTGGAAAATCTAAAAGAAAACATGGATAATTTTCTCAATAGATAGCCCTTACCAAATTTAAATCAAGATCAGATAAACAACTTAAATAAAGCTATAACCCCTATAATGAAATAAAGCAGTCATTAAAAGTCTCCAAACCAAAATAAACCCGGGGCCAGGCAGTTTTAGAACAGAATTCCGTAGTGGCATTTCAATTGTATTTTAGTAAATAAAGACTGCCTGAAGATCTGAGAGTAAAACAGTACCACTGGTCAGCCTTACAGACCAGGTTACGGTAACATGTACCTTTAATCCCAGTAGCCACAATGACATACACCTTCAATCCCAGTAGCCACTAATTGCCATAGAAATCGGGTGGTGCATGCCTTTAACCCCAGTGGTGCACGCCTTTAACCCCAGCCCTAGAAAGGAATATAAGACGGGAGGAGACAGCTCTCAGAGACAATCTCATTCTGAGATTCCTGGAGGCCGGATCGCCATTTTGGACTGACATCGAGGTAAGAACTGGCTGTTTTGCTTTTTGGGTATTCAGGTTAAACCCCAATTTCTGGCCCTGAGTTTTTATTAATTGTGCTTCAGAATTCTACCAGACTTTCAAAGGAGAGTTAACCCTAATACTCCTTAAATTATTTCACAAAAAAATAGAAACAGAAGAAACAATACTTTTATGAAGCCACAGTCACCTGGATACCAAAATCACACAAAGATTCAACAAAGAAAAAAAAACTACACACCAATTCCTCTTATGAACTTTGGTGCAAAAATACTCAACAAATTTTCACAAACCAAACCCAAAAACACAACATAAAGGGAATCCACCATGATCAAGTAGCTTCATCCCAGAGATGCACAGATGGTTCAACATATGAAAATCAGTCAATGTAATCCATCATATAATTAAACTGAAAGAAAAAAACACATGATCATCTCATCAAATGCTGAAAAACCTTTGACAAAATCCAATATCCCTTCATGATAAAAGACTTGGAGAGATCAGGGATACAAGGAACATACCTAAACATAAGAAAGACTATTTACAGCAAGCCTACAGCCAACATCCAATTGAATGGAGAGGCACTCAAAGCAATTCCACTAAAATCAGGAACAAGACAAAGCTGTCCATTCTCTCCATACCTATTCAATATAGTACTTGAAGTTCTAGCTAGAGCAATAAGATAATAAAAGGAGATCAATGGAATACAAAATTGGAAAGGAAGAAGTCAAAGTACTGATATTTGCAGATGCTGTGAGAGTATATATAAATGACCCTAAAAAATCTACCAGAAAATCCTTCAGTTGATAAACACTTCAACTAAGTGGCTCAATACAAAATTAACTCAAAAAAATTGGTAGCCCTCTTATATACAAATGATGAACAGGCTGAGCAAGAAATCAGAGAAACACCCTTCACAATAGCCACATACAATACAAAATATCTTGGGGTAACCCTAACCAAGCAAGTGAAAGACTTATATGACAAGAACTCCAAGTTTTGAAGAAAGAAATTGAAGCAGATATAAAAAGATGGAAAGATCTCCCATGTTTATGGATTGGAAGAACTGAAATAGTAAAAACAGCCATTCTACCAAAAGCAATTTATGTATTCAATGTAATCCCCATTGAAATTCCAACTTAATTCTTCACAGACCTTGAAAGAGCAATACTCAATTTCATATGAAAAAACAAAAAAAAACCCAGGATAGCTAAAAAAAAATCCTGAATAATAAAAGAACTTCCAGAGGTATCACCATCCTTGATTTCAAGCTGTACTACAGAGCTTCAGTAATAAAAACTGTATGGTATTGGCATAAAATTCAGACATGTTGATCAATGGAATTGAATCAAAGACCCAGGCATAAATCCACACAATTATGGGCACTTGGTTTTTGATGAAGAAGCCATAAAGACACAATGAAAAAAAAAGCATCTTCAACAAATGGTGTTGGTCTAAGTGGATGCCTGCATATAGAAGAATGCAAACAGATTGATATTTATTATCCTGCACAAAACTCAAGTCCAAGTGGATCAAAGATCTCAACATTAAACCAGACACCTAACCTGTTAGAAGACAAAGTAGGGAATAACACTTGATGCATCAGCACAGGAAACAACTTCCTAAACAGAATACCAATAGTGCGGAAATAAGATCAACAACTAATAAATGGAATGTCCTAATGAAACTGAAAAGCTTCTGTAAGGCAAAGGACACCATCAATAGGATAAAATGGCAGCCTACAGTACAGGGAAAGATTTTCACTAACTCCATGTCTGATAGAGGGCTAACATCCAAAATATATAAAGAACTCAAAAAATTAGGCATCAACAAAACAAACAATCCAATTAAAAATTGAGATACAGAGCTAAACAGAGAATTTTCGACAGAGTACTCTCATATTGCCGAGAAACACCTAAAGAAAAGTTCAACATCCTCAGCTATTAGGGAAAAGCAAACCAAGATTACTTTGAGATCTCATCTTACACCTGTCAGAATGGCTAAAATCAATAACACAAATGTTGGTTCATGCTGGCTGGAGAAGATGTGCCTCCATTGCTGGTGGCAGTGTAAACTTGTATAGCCACCATACAAATCAGTATGGTAGTTCCTCAGAAAATTTGGAATCAATTTACCTCAAGACCTGGATATATCACTCTTGAGCATATACCCAAGAGATGCTCCATCCTACCACAAGGACCCTTGCTCAACTATGTTCATAGCAACTTTATTCATAATAGGCAGAAACTAGAAACAACCCGGATGCCCCTCAACCAAAGAATGAATAGAAGGGAATAAGATATCTACATTAAGGGAGTCATTTTAGGATTGGCAAGACACTTGGCTCTAGAGGGGATCCCAGGTGTCCACGGGGATGTCCGCAGCTAGGTACTTGGGCAGCAGAGGAGAGGGTGCCTGAATTAGCCTTGTCCCATAGTCATACTGATGAATATCTTGATCATCACCATAGAAATTTCGTCCGATGGATGGAGATAGAGACCCACATTCACATCAGAGCAATGGACTGAGCTCCCAAGGTCCAGTCAAAGAGCAGAAGGTGGGAGAAGATGAGCAAGGAAGTTAGGACCGTGAGGGGCTGGTCCACCCACTGAGACAGTGTGCCTGAACTAATGGGAGCTCACCAAATCCAGCTGGACTGAGACTGAACAAGCATATGATCAAACCGGACTCTCTGAATATAGCTGCCAATGGGGGCAGACTGAGAAGCCATCAATAATGACACTAGGATCTATCTCTTCTGCATTATTATCTTTTCGGGAACCTAGTCTATTTGGATGCACACATTCCTAGGCTGGGATGGAGGGGGGAGGGCCTTGGACTTCCCACAGGGCAGGCAGGGTACCATGCCCTCTTTTAAGGAAGTGGGGGAGGGAGGAGAGGTAGGGGGAGTGGGAGGGGACTGGGAGAAGGGGAGGAAATGTAAATTTTTTGAATTAAAAAAAATAAAAGAATATGCAAAAAAGAAAATGTAGTCTATTTACACATTGGAGTATTACTTAGCTATTAGAAAAAAAATGACATCATGAAATTTGCAGGCAAATGGATAGAACTAGAAAAACTCACCCTGAGTGAGGCAACCCAGACCCAGAAAGACAAGCATGGTATGTACTCATTTATAAGTGGATATTAGCTGTTAACGATAATCACACTACAACCATAGACCCACAGGTAACAAGGAGGGCTCTAGAGGGTACACATGGATCTCCCTGAGAAGGGAGTGGGTGGAGTGAGGACAGGTGGGGATAGAAACTTGAGGGATCAGATGGGAGAGAGGAGGATGGAGTGAGAGAGTGTGCAGAGAGAGACAACTGAAATGGAGGAGCATTTAGGGGGTGATGTGGAAACAGTGCAGTGGAAACTTCCCGGAACCTACGAGTGAGACCCTAGTGAGGACTTCTGGTAATGGGGAGATACAGAGTCATGGGCCATCTTCAGTAACCTGGCAAGGCTTCCAGTGGTGGAGTGGTGGGATGGAACACCAACCCAGCCACAAAACCTTCAACCCACACCTTTCCTGCCTGCGAGAAGTGCTGGAGCAGAGGTGGCGAGCACTTACGAGAGTGGCCAACTAATGACCAGTTTAACTCGAGGCCCAAGCCACAAGAAGGAGCCCATGCCCTACATTGCCTGGATGGCCAGGATCCAGAAGCTGGATAGCTCAGAGACCTAGGGCAAAACCAAACACAACTGACCAAAAATAGATTGGTGCCTAGCTCAATCATCATCAGAGAGGCTTTTTCCTGCAGCTGATGGGAACAGATACAGAGACCCACACCCAAACATTAGGCAGAACTTGGGGGACACTGCAGAAGAACAGGAGGAAGGATCATAGGAACCAGAGGAGTAAAGGACGCCAGGAGAACATGGTCCACGGAATCAGCTAAGCAGGGTTTATATGAAGACTATGGCAGTAACGACAAAGCCTATATGGGTCTGTACTGGGTCCTCCACATACATGCTGTTGTTGCTTAACTCGGAGTGTTTGTGCGACTCCTAACAACAGGGGGTTGTCTCTGATTCTTTTCCTGCTCTTGAGACCCTTTTCCTCCTACTGGATTGCCTCGTCCAGCCTTAATAAAAGGATTTGTGCCTAGTCTTATTGCACCTGGTTGTATTATGTTTGATTAGTATCACTGGGAAGCCTGATCTTTTCTGAAGGCAAATAGAGGAGCAGTGGATCTGGAGGAGAGGGGAGCTGAAGGCAGGGAGCTGGGGTGAGTGGAGGAAGGGAAGGCCATGGTAAGGATGTATTGTATGAGAGAAAGATAAATTTGTAAAGAAATTTTTTAAATAAAATTAAAATGTCTTAGTGGACATTTTTCCTTAGCTGAGTATGTAGCATTCCTTCCTCAAATCTTCTGATTAATTTTGGTTTGAAGTCTATTGTGTTAGATATTAAAATGATTACACCAGCTTGCTTCTTAGATCCATTTGCTTAGAATATCTTTTTCCAACCCTTCGCACTGAGATAATGTCTATCCTTAATGTTAAAGTGTGTTTCCTAGATGTGACTGTGCCATCTGTCACCATTGATTGTCAGGATTGGTTGACTGATCTGTCTAGGTGAGTAGCCTCTTCTTCCCTCACCGCTCCACGTGTGTCCTTCACCAGACTACACACTAGGTTGAAGAGGACGATCTTCCTCAAATAGAGGGGGCCAGTCTTCGGTCAAGGGTATGCAAGTAGCTGTGCTCCCTTACTAGAACCTCCCAGTAATCTCTCAAGGTGTGTTTCCTGAATGCAGCAGAAGGATGGATCCTGGTTTTTTTTTTTTTCATTCATTCTGTTAGTCTGTGTCTTTTTGTTTAGGGAATTGAGGCCACTGATGTTGAGAGATATCAATAATCAACAATTGTTGATTCTTGTTATGTTTTTGTTGTTGTGCATGTGTGTGCGTGTGTGCGTGTGTTTCCTTTCTTTTGACTTTTCTGGTCTGAAATTAGTTTTTTAATAGAAGGGTGTTTGCTTATCCTCCCCCCAACTTTTTTCAACATAATACTTTTATTAGTTTATTTGGGAGTTTCACATAATGCATCCTGATCACATTCATTTCCCAGTCTTCCCACTATCCCTTTCCCTTGTGACTTCCCCCAAAGAAAATAAAAAATAAACCAAGTCCAATTTGTGTTGCCCGTACACTCCCTCATCACCATCATTTATGCCCGGCAATGCTTAAGCATGCATGGGCAGCCCGTTTATGGCGGGTCTCCAGTTGTTCCTATCCTGGGCAGTCCTGGATGCTTGTGTTATTGTCACACCCAAGGATCCACAGTCTTCCCTTATGCTGTCTGCCCAGTGGTTTGGGGGCCTTCCTCTTCACCTTATCCTGTGCACTCCTCCAAACAGTGCTATCTTAGGGTATCTGCCGCCATTCTCATAACATGGCTGAACTATCTCAAGTGTCATTGCCATATCCTGTTCTCTGAGCACTTTTAATGAGTCTGTCCCTAGGGACCAGACACCTGTTTTTCTTTCCCTTTTTCTTCTTTTGTCATGTCTGGAGATAGTGACCAGACTTTGAGAAGTGATGGAGAAAATCACAGCACCCCTGTCCTCTGACAGTAGCCAGCCTAGCTCCTAACCTTACTCCCCAGGTACCTTCTCCAATATATATATGTGTGTGTGTGTGTGTGTCTGTGTGTCTGTGTGTCTGTGTGTGTATGTATGTGTGTGTATATATATATGTGTGTGTTTGTGTATATATATATATATATATATATATATATATATATATATATATATATATGATAGATTTTTTTCCAGATTCCTTTATCCAGCCTAACTGAGACCTGTTTACCAGGTCCCTTCTGGAGGAGATCTTTCTGGAGTTGCCCACCACCCACTCAAATATTTTCTGCCCCATCCCTGCCAGGGCTCAACAGAAACTGTGAAGTCCAGAGTCTCCTCTGAATGTCTCCACAGAGTATATTTTGAACATCCAGGGAGGTGCTCTCGAGGCTGTGAGGTCAATGGCCACTATGAGGAAACCTTAGGAACAGTATGGGGAAAGATGGCAACAGTGTGGAGACAGAGTGGTAACATTATGGAGACAATGGCAGCAACTTGGAGACTGTGGGGACAGTGTGTAGACAGCTTGAGAGTTGTGTGGACATTGTGGGGACAGTGGGGGAGCACTGGAGCCATGGTATTGCCCACTGTGACAGTGGCACTACAGCATATGCTGAGCAGGAAGAGGGTGATGAAGATAGTAATGGTCACACAGAACCTATTCAGCTCCTTGTCCTGGGCCTCAATGTTCAGTTCCAGCTCTGCACAGAAAGGAAGAAGTCAGTGTTTATGCCAACAAAATAGGACCAAGGTGATTTTCTGTGTGGCAGAGTAGGTCTTTAAGGAGGTAAGAGAGGTAAGAACAACAGGACTGGGTGAGGAAACACTTCTTTGGGACCAGGTCTGTCTTTGGCCCTCACTGGGCTAGCAGACTCAGTTCCCAAAACTGTTCCATCTCTGTCCCCAGTCTCAGCCGGGCATGCAGGGCCTGATGGTGGTCTGCATTGTGAAGAGGCCCTCCTTGTATGCCTGCCCCCTTAGTACTAAAGTTGACTAGGCTGAAACAGAACCTGTGACCCTTGAGGACAGTGGTCATGCAGCCTCCCTAACCTTCTGTCTGTCCCCTGGTGACCAAGCTTAGAGAGTCAGAGTGATGGCAGAGTCTTGTGTCTGGTGGTTCCTGGACTCCAGAAAGGGTCTACAGTGGGAAGTGAGCCAGACAACTGGCTATAAAGGATCAATGATTGTAAGGAGTGGGAGATAGGCCTGTGGGTCCAGGAATAGACTGAACCCTTCTAAGTCTATTTCTATTGTCAGGAGATGAGTGTAGAAACTGTAGCACAAATAATAAGAGACAAATATTGGTGTTCAACCAGATCAGAAAAGCAAAGTATCCAACCACTAGAGTAGAAACATCTTTTACCTCTACCAAATCTTCAGACCAAAAGGACAAGAGCCTGTCTCCAGGAATCCTCACACTCCGCACACCACACTCCTCTGAATTCCTGTCTCTTCCCCTTTATATTCCTTTCTCTCTGCCCAGCTATATCACTCCTGTCTCCACCTCCCTAGTGCTGGGATTAAAAGTCTGTGACTTCCAAACACTGAGATTAAAGATGTGAACCACCACCACATGAATATGTTTCTGGATTGGTCTTGTGTACCACACAGTAGCTTTAGACTCAAAGAGTTTTGTCTGCTTCTGTCTCCTGAGTCCTGGGATTAAAGGTATGTGCTACCATTCCCTGGCTTGTATGACTAACTAGTATGGCTGCTTTGCCCTCTGATCTTCAGAAAATCTTTACTTATTAAAACACAAATTTTTCCCCTTTTGTCTAAAATAAAATATAAAACACTATATTTCCCCTTTTGTCTAAAATAAAAAAGAAAGCTATAACTAGTATAGGAAAAACTATATACAATAAGTACAATAGCTATATGCAATATATACAGGCACTAAATATATCAACAATGTCTAGTGTATTTGCATTTGACAAATTCAGAGAAAATATTTCATTTCTATCCTATCTTGGTAAGTCCAAAGTCTTGTACCTAATTTACTTTCTATCGTAACTTGCTCTCTGGATCTGGTAAACAAGGAAAACTTATAACTATCTAAACGTCAACTCCCTCAAAGACCCAAAAAGGAAAACTATTAACTGAGGAAGCAGGAATTGTGAGCAAGAGACTTCAAAAAAAAACGTGAGAAATGACAGAAAAGGATAGCTGCCTAGACAGTACCCAAAGTTTCTCTGTGACATTGGGCCATCTATCTTCGGCCTACAGGTCTAGCTTATCTAACAAACTTTTCTATGAAGCAGGATATTCAGAAGAGCTATCCCTCCTTATCTTTCCAATGTTTGGCAGTTACTTTTTTGTTGTCCTTCTTGTCCAATTTGAACAGCACAATGTCAGCAGTTGAAGCAAGGGTACTTTCTTACCCAGTCACTTACTTTTGCCACAAAGTAAACAAACTGAATGTGAACTTTCTTCAATGTCCATCATCTTCTCTGAAGTAGCTTGGTGCTGCCAGGAGCAGACATGTCTCATTGTCATAAAAAAAAAACATATGTTATTAAAATATCTTAAGTCCCATATTCTGTAGATCTCTGAAGTATTTGAAGATGACCTGTATATCTAAAATATATCTTTGTGTGACTACAAGTTCAATTATAATAGGTAATTAACTACTAACCTGCACTGCCTAATTATCCTAAAGGGTTGATAACAATAATTTTCAAGGACTAGAAATTTATATTACATTGTTAAGAGGATTGTATAGGTGCCATACCTTGAACAAGAGTAGAAATGTATGTACAGTAAGCTTGAACAATATTCATCTCAAATTTGTATCAATATATAAAATTGTATATAATATACAAAAATCCAATCCAATGTAAAACATTTAAAACTAGTAGTTGCTTTTTAAAAGTAGATTCAATAATCTACCTTTTTATCTTTTTATATCTATATCCCCTTTTTTCTTTTCACAGTAGATTTAATAATCTATCCTTTCATCCTATCATATATATATATATATATCACTTTTTTCTTTTGAAAATAAGAACCTTGAACCTAGTTTCCTTTATTTAGCTTTTTGCCTGACCATTACTAATAACAACTTGCAACAAACCCCCCTAAACAATGACAAATATCCAAAACCCACTTAATAACCAAAAACAACCCACCACACCTCTTGGGAATGTGGGCATAGTATTCTTAAATTTACTTACTGCTGTCTGAGGGAGGCAGTATCTTTAAGGAATCCTGAAAAGAAAAATTTGGGTTAATTGTCAAGTCCTAGGAGAGGTAGCTGTATTATTTGTTGCCCAGTCTCTGCATAATGGGAAAGTACAAGGCTTGTCTCAAATCTTGGCTAGAAGTCTGTGAAGCTGGATCATCTCAGCTACCTCAAAATTATCTGAGCAGTTTGTAGTCCAAAGTCGATCCTTAGGTGGTGTTTTCAGCTTAGTGGTGTCATCACAGTCCTGGAGGGGTCATCACTGTGGGCCCCATCCTCCTTTTGAAGACTTCAGAGGTCACAGTTAGGCGTGTTCATCGATCACTGTAGAAAATTGTGACTCACACCTGAAATCATGTACAGAAAGGCAGATGAAACCTTTTTCTAAAGTTAGTTAGTACTCTATATGACTATTAATAGCATGATAAAAAGTTTAAGATATATAGATACAGATATAGATATATTAATAAAATTTATACCTTAAGAAAAACTGTTAAAGAGTCTATATGAGATTAGTGGCAATAAAGTTGCCCTTAAATATTTGTTTTTCTTCTGTCCCATATCAGGTGGCTCTTTTGACATGAGAGAGATTTTGGATTTTACTTTAATAAGGATGACTGGGGTTAGAGAAGGAGAGAGCCACACTCCAACTCCAAAGCCAGCTTTAATCTTTAATTGGACTGGGACAAGAAGACCATTTGCTTAAATATGTCTGTAGAGAATAACAGAAACAAATATTTGGAAAGATTTATGAAATTTTATTCTGTTGGAAATGTGATATACCAAATAGGTCAATTTGCTCTTTTTCTTAAGGCATTTTTTCTGGATGATTTATCCTTTTCCTTCAGATGTCTCATTTGTCCAGTGGTCTTCAGATTCCTTAACTTGGTACCTATATTCTCCTGAAAAGACAGAAACAAAACCCTTCTCTAACCCTAATTTTGAGGAGATTCTCTTTTGGCAAGTTATATCTGATCAAATGAAAAGCATTTGTTAGTTTCATAGGTTAGTTTAGATTAAAAGTCCATGTTGTTTGATGAACTATCATTTCTTCTAATTAAGAGATCTCTCTTGTTCAAATCAAATCTTTATCATTTTGATAGTATCTATAGCTTTTCTTCTCCTGTGGAAACAAAAGCAAAACCACTTCCCCAATGTCCCAGTTTCCATTCTGAGATCAGTACATCTTTAAGGTATATCAGCTGATTTCATTCCATAGTTTTTCCTACTATCCAATGTCCTTCACAGCTGTTATTCTTTTCTCATTAGTATTTAGAAAATTCAAAGTTAATATAGCATTATACAATCTATCTCTGGGGGTCTTTATCATCCTTTTCTGTTAATTTAACATATCCTTTAGAGTTCATTTTGATCTTTCTTTAACTGTCTGCCCTGCTGGATTGTGTGGTATACTAGTAATAGGCTTTACATTATAAGAAGCAAAAAAACTGTTTCATTTTTTCAGAGACATATGCTGGAGGATAGTATGTCTTTATTTGTTCAGATAGGCCCATGATGTCCAAAACTTCTAGCAAATGTATGATTACCAAATCAGCCTTTTCCAAACTCAAAATAGTTGCCCTTAAAAAACCTGAATAGGTATCAATGGTGTGGTGCATATATTTCAGTTTTCCAAATTCTTTTTTTTTTATTTATTTATTTTTTCCATACAAATTCTACAAAATGGAACACATTCATCTGCCAAATTTCGTTCCTTTGTGTACCCATTGGGTTATTTCCTGCAGGTAGTAGTGTTTGGTTCTATAAAGAACAGGTAAGACATTTCCTTATAATTTCCTTGACTTGTTACCATATGATGGAAAAAATCTTTTTTAAATCTTTGCTATTGACATGATTTTTTATGAAATTCTGAGGCCTCCAGCACATTTCCAATCAATAATTGATTTCTATATTACCTTCTGCTAGAGGACCTGGCAGAGCCATATAGGATCAAATGTGTGTTATACATATGGGATGATGGCTATTCCTAATTATATCTTGTAATTGAATAAATAATAAAGTCATTTCTGTATTAACTGACATAAATTCAGTGGTTTCAATATGCAAAACAACTCTTTTGGCATATGGCAAACTGATAACTATATTGAGAGGTTCTTTAAAATCCTTTAGTATCATGAGAATAGCGTATAATTCTGACTTTTGAACAAAATCATAGGAGTTTTGATCCACTTTACTTAAATTTCCTAATTTGTAATCTGCCTTTCCTGATTTATTTGCATTAGTATAGAATGTAGGGTCTCAAGTTATTGGTGTGTCCCATACAATGCAAGGGAGGACCCAATAAGTTCTCTATATAAGTTTAATTCTCTTGCTTTTGAGATAGTTGTTGTTAATCTCTCCAAAAAAAATTACTACAAGCTTTCTGTCAGGGTTCACTTACTGCCCATAATTTGTCAATTTCATCATTATTAAAGGTACTATAATTTCTCCTGGGTCTTTTCCTGCTAATTAATGAATTCTCAGTTTTCCTTATAATTAACTCAGAGACATTTTCCACATAAGTTTTTAATATTTTACTCGGTTTATGTGGTAAAAAGATCCATTCTAAGATATTATCTAAGATTAAAATTCCTATAGGAAATGTTTGGAGGGTAATATGACCAGAATACAGTTAAGATTCAGATCCACATGTTGCACATGTGCCTTCTGTTATTTCTCTTCGATCAAAGCCAATTCTCTCTCAGTTTCAGCTGATAATTCCCTGGGACTATTTAAGTCCTTGTCATAGTCGAAGGTTTTGTTTAAAAAAAATCAGTTCACCAGGTTTTATTCCAATAGTGTACTGTAGATGGAAAATGTCTCCTAGCAATCTCTGGAAGTTATTAAGAGTCTAATTTGCACCTTTGGGGGTCTTATATTTTGTAAACATATTTTATACCCTAAATAATTAATAAAATCTCCTCTTTCTATTTTTTCAGATGCAATTTGTAATCATCAACAAAGCAAATTTTTTTACTTCTTCAAACATTCTTTCTAAAGTATCTGCATTTGAATCAGTTTGTAAAATGTCATTCTTGTAATGGAAAACTATAGATTTAGAAAATTGCTTACATATCATTTCCAACACATGACTTACAAAATATTGGCAAAGGGTGAGGCTATTTAACATTCCATGTGGAAGACTCATCCATTGATATTGCTTAGCAGGCTGAGAATTATTATAATTAGGCACTGTGAAGGCAATTTTTTCTGTCTTTTTCTTGTAAAGATATAATTAAGAAACAATCTTTTAAATCAATAACTATAAGAGGCGACCCTTTAGGTAAAAGAGAAGGCAGAGGAATTCCAGACTGCAAAGAGCCCATAGGATGAATCACCTTATTAAGAGCGCTTAGATCTCCTACTATTCTCCATTTTCTTAACAACAGATACACATTTCTTAAGGACATCTACAGAAGAATTCCAAGGGTTAGTTAATTCTTCATTATGCTGGGCATTCACTTTTTCTTGTACCATCTGTTCTAAAGCCTACAGTTTCTCTATTGTTAAATACCATTGTGCAACCCATACAGGTTTGTCTGTCAATCATTTTAAAGGAGAGATATTGGGTGCCTTTGAAAGAACAGCAGTTGTTGTGCCTTATTCTTTTACAACATGAATAGTCAGTGACTGTTATTATAAAACCTTCTAATATTTTTTGCAAAAAGCATATATTTATGGTTTGTTTCTAAGATTGCAAGAATGTTAATATGAGTTTTCCATTGCTGTAACAAATCATGTCCCTACAAATCATTACTATCTTAGCCACATATGATTTTTTTCTTTTCTATATTTTTTATTAGATTTCTTTTTAATTTTTTTTTTTTTTTGGTTTTTTGAGACAGGGTTTCTCTGTGGCTTTGGCAGCTGTCCTGGAATTAGGTCTTGTAGACTAGGCTGGCCTCAAACTCACAGAGATCCACCTGCCTCTGCCTCCCAAGTGCTGGGATTTAAGGCATGTGCCATCACCACCTGGCTTTTATTAGATTTCTTTTTTTAAAAAAATAGAAATCAAAATTCCGACTCCCTCCCCTACACACACACTCCTACACCACCTCCTCTAATGCTAAGAGATGGTAAGGCACTTGGCTTTTTGGAAGGTCCAAGGCCCTCCCTACTACATCTAGGCTGGGCAAGGTATACATCCAAAGAGAATATGATCCCAAAAAGCCAGTACATGAAGTAGAAATAAATCCCAGTGCCATTGCCAGTGGCCCCTCAGTCTGCCCCAGCCATACAACTGTCAGCCACATTCAGAGGGACTAGTTTGGTCCTATGCTTGTTCCTTCCCAATCCAGCTGGAGATGGTGAGCTCCCATTAGCTCAGGTAAACTGTTTCAGTGGATGAACCCTTCGTGGTCTTGACCTCTTTGCTCATATTCTCGTTCCTTCTGCTCTTCAACTGGACCTTGGAAGCTCAGTCTAGTGCTCCGATGTGGGTCTCTTCCTCTGTTTCCATCTGTTGCTGAATGAAGGTTCTATGGTGATATTTAAAATAATCATCAGTCTGACTACAGGGGAAGGCCAGTTCAGGCACCCTCTCCTCTATTGCTTAAGGTTTTGGCTGGGATCATCCTTGTGGATTCCTGGGAATTTTTCTGGAGCCAGGTTTTGGCTAACCCCATAGTGGCTCCCTCAATCAAGATATCTCTTTCCTTGCTCGCATATATGTCTTTCCTCCATCCCAACTAACTTATTCCCTCGAGTTCTCCTCAACCCTCCCCTTCTCCCCTTCTCTTCCCCTTCTCCCCTTCCTTCTACCCCTTGCCCCCATGCTCCCAATTTTGTCAGGCAATCTTGTCTGTTTCCAATTTCCAGATGGGTCTATTTATGCTTTTCTTTGGGTTCACCTTATTACTTAGCTTCTCTAGGATCCTGAACTATAGGCTCAATGTCCTTTGTTTATAGCTAGTATCCACTTATGAGTGAGTAATATTCATTTTGGGGGGGTCTGGGTTACATCACTCAGGATAGTGTTTTCTAATTCCATCCATTTGCATGCAAAATTCAAGATGTCATTGTTTTTTACCACTGAGTAGTACTCTAATGTGTAGATTGCCACACTTTCTTTATCCATTCCTCAGTTGAGGGGCATCTAGGTTGTTTCCAGGTTCTGGCTATTATAAATAATGGGCTATGAACATAGTTGAACTAATGCTTTTGTAGTATGGTTGAGCATCTTTGGGGTATATTCCCAAAAGTGGTATTGCAGGATCCTGAGGTAAGTTGACGCCCAATTTTCTGAGAAGTCACCATACTGATCTCCAAAGTGGTTGTACCAGTTTGCATTCCCACCAGCAATGGATGAGTGTTCCCCTTACCCCACATTCTCTCCAGCATAAGTTATCATTAGTGTTTTTGATCTTAGACATTCTGACAAGTGTAAGATGGTATCTCAGAGTTGTTTTGACTTGCATTTCCCTAATAGCTAAGGAAGTTGAACATGTCCTTAAGTATCTTTTGGCCATTTGAACTTCTTCTGTTGAGAATTCTCTGTTCAGTTCAGTCCCCATTTTTTAATTGGGTTGTTTAGAACTTTAATGTCTAGTTTCTTGAGTTCTTTGTATATTTTGGAGATCAGACCTTTGTCTGATGTGGGGTTGGTGAAGATCTCCCATTCAGTAGGATGCCTTTTTGTCTTAATGACTGTGTCCTTTGGTTTGCAGAAGCTTCTCAGTTTCAGGAGGTCCCATTTATTCATTGTTGATCTCATTGTCTGTGCCACTGGGGTTATACATAGGAAGTGGTCTCCTGTGCCCATGTGTTGCAGTCTACTTCCCATTTTCTCTTCTATCAGGTTCAGTGCGGTCAGATTTATATTGAGGTCTTTAATCCATTTGGACTTGAATTTTGTGCATGGTGATAGATATGGATCTATTTTCATTCTCCTACAGGTTGACATCCAGTTTTGCCAGCACCATTTGTTAAAGATGCTTTCTTTCTTCCATTGTATAATTTTAGCTCCTTTGTCAAAAATCAGGTGTTCATAGGTTTGTGAATTAGTATCCGGGTCTTTGATTCAATTCCATTGGTCTACATCTCTGTTTTTATGCCAGTACCAAGCTGTTTTCATTACTGTAGCTCTGTAATAGAGTTTGAAATCCAGGATGGTAATGCCTCCAGAAGTTCCTTTATTGTATAGGATTGTTTTGGCAATCCTGGGTTTTTTTGTTTTTTCATATAAAGTTGATTATTGTTCTCTCAAGGTCTGTAAAGAATTTTGTTGGGATTTTGATGGGAATTGCATTGAATCTATAGACTGCTTTTCATAGGATTTCCATTTTACTATGTTGATCCTTCCTATTCAAAAGCATGTGAGATCTTTCCATTTTCTGGTATCTTCTTCAATGTATTTCTTCAAAGACTTAAAGTTCTTATCAAATAGGTCTTTCAATTCCTTCGTTATTGTTACCCCCAAGATATTTTATGTTATTTGTGGCTATTGTGAAATGTGATGTTTCTCTGATTTCCCTCATAACTTCTTTATTATTTGTGTATAAGAGGGCTACTGTTTTTTTTTTTTTAGTTGATCTTGTATTCTGCCATATCACTAAGGGTATTTATCAGCTGTAGGAGTTCTCAGGTAGAGATTTTGGGGTCACTTATGTTTGAGTGCCCAAACAGGCCTTTCTTTGTAGTCATACTGGTGATTATCTTAAATATCACCATAGAACCTTTGTCCAACAACAGATGGAAAGAGACCCACATCAGAGCACTAGACTGAGCTTCCAAGGTCCAGTTGAAGAGCAGAAGGAATGAGAATATGAGCTAAGAGGTCAAGACCATGAAGGGCTCATCCACTAAAACAGTTTACCTGAGCTAATGGGAGCTCACCATCTCCAGCTGGATTGGGAAGGAACAAGCATAGGACCAAACTAGTCCCTCTGAATGTGGCTGACAGTTGTATGGCTGGGGCAGACTGAGGGGCCACTGGCAGTGGCACTGGGATTTATTTCTACTGCATGTACTGGCTTTTTGGGATCATATTCTCTTTGGATGTATACCTTGCCCAGCCTAGATGTAGTAGGGAGGGCCTTGGACTTTCCACAAGCAAAATGCCTTACCCTCTCTTAGGATTAGAGAGGGTGGGATGGGAGGGTGTGTGGAGGTATGTTTTAGAGTTCCACTGAGAATGCAGGTTGGGGGCAGGTTGTAACTAGTAGTTTGGATGGGTTTGTGTTTTGGGGCAGCCTGGCCTCAGGAAACTCCCTGCTGGCTGGCTAGAAAAGTCAAAGGAGTTTGGGGGAGGGGCCCAGGGTTTTATCCCACTAGGGAGAACCTAGAGAGTGGGGCAGCTGCCCCACATATGATTTTAATATTTCTCTCTGTCTTTCCAGCCCTATACATTCAACCCATCTTGCACTCTGCTTTACCTGAGATAAAGTTCCAATCACTATAACCTGAGTATTTGCATCATGAAAAGGCCAATTTGGATGGCAAGATTCTGATGGAATTATTGTTACTTATTGATGTAATTATTGTGTCTACCAGACCTTCAATGACAATCTCATTTATTTATATTTTTAATTTTGTTTTTTGTTCATTTATAGAAATTTGGAAAAATACTCACTTTATTGTTTCTCCTAAATTTTTTGTTCTCTCTTCTATAGCTGTTCTATTATCCAGATACATATGGCTTCTTACAGTAGGCATTAGATTCTTTAATTGTTCTGGGAATGAGTGTCCTCTACAATGGCAGAAAACAACTGGATTTGGCATAGGGGCCTGCAAACTCACTAAAGGAGTTTCCCCAACAGCAAGGGGATTACCTTGTATATCCTTTGTTGACCTATATTCATTAGTCCAATGCCTGCCTTTGCCACACCTTCTACATAATCCAGAAGGAATGGGCACTCTCAATAAATTATGCTTAGAAAAAAAAACATTGTTTCTAGGAATGTTCTGTTTATAATCCTTTTTAAGGTGACCTTGTTTGCCTTAATTGAAACACTTGACATTTCAATGTTTGTTCAAACCTCTGGAAATTACTTCTCTTATCCAAGTATCATCATGGTCATGAGATTCAATATTAATTATATCTTAGATCCATTTCTCCAAAGGTGCTAACCTTGCCATTAATGGCCTAATTATCCTTTTGCATTGAGAAATAACATTTTGAAAAGTCAGAGATTCAGTTATTATTTGTCTAGCTTCTGAATTTGGTATCATTCTATTTACGGCTGATGTCAATCTTTGTAAGAAATCCTTGAAGGTTTCTTTTGGGCCCTGTATGACTTTAGTAAATGATTCAATCTTCTTTTCTACTTCTTCAATTTGGTTCCAAGCATTAAAAATTGCTGCATGGCATAAAGCCAGCATGTGACCACCATATAGAGACTGTCTTTCTACAGTAGTATAATTTTCTTCTCCAACAATTTGATCTTGGGGGATTTTTATACCTCTAGCTTTACTCCATTGTTCAATAGTCTTAGCCTCTTCTCTGAACCAGCTATTCCATTGTAGTTGTGGACCAGGCTCTAAACAGCTTTAACTAACTGTATCCAATATTTAGGGATAATTCTATTACAAACTGACCAAAAGTTTAACATTTACTTCACAAAAGGTGAATGCATATCATATGAGACTATTCCTTCCTTGACTCTCCTTAAATATAACATTGGCACAGGAGTCCATTCAGTTCTTACTCTATCATTTGACAAATCCTGTAAGGTTACTGGATATATTAAGGTTAGTTGTTTGAAAACCTTAGGCTGTTCCTCTCTATTCTTATAATGCAGTGAGTTCCTGTCTCTTCCCCTTTATACTCCTTTCTCTGCCCAGCCATATCACTCCTGTCTCCACCTCTCTAGTGCTGGGATTAAAAGTGTATGACTCCCAAACACTGAGATTAAAGATGTGAACCACCACCACCTGGATCCATCTTGTGCAGCCCAGGGTAGCCTTGAACTCACAAAGATCCATCTGTCTCTGTCTCCCGAGTCCTGGGAATAAAGGTGTGCACTACCACTCCCTGGCCTGTATGGCTGACTATTGTGGCTGCTTTGCCCTCTGATCTCCAGAAAAGCTTCTTTATTAAAACAGAAATAATACACCACTATAGGAAACCATTAGAAGATGACAGTGTGTCTCTCTCAGATGACCCACATGTGGATGTCAAGTAGGAATCTATGAGTGAACCTGGTATTGTACATGGGGTCCATAGTCCAGCTGTTAGGTGTGTGCATGTGTATGCACACAAGTGTGTGTGCAGGTGCTGTATATACTGAATGATGCTCAGCAAGCTGGCTTGTGTGGATCTGGCCTGAGCATTCATGTGATTATCGACTATTGCTCTTCTCAGGGCTGCATCTGTGTCATGTGCACTTCCACCTCATCTACACATCAGCTAAACTGGACTCCTGGGTCACCCTGGTTCACATCCAACACCACACATGTTCTTAGTGGTCAGTGAGATCATGAATACATCCTTGGACTTTGTTGGAGAAAGAAGACAAGTAGCCCACTTAGGATTTCAGGAGCTGGTGAGGAGAGATGAGACAAGAACTGGCCTACCCCCGAGTGGAGGGATGCATGGAACCCTCATCATTCTCCTGGGGCTGGAGAGCAAAGCATAGTAACTCATCTGAATGTTCAGGACACTTGTGAGTACTGTGCTCAGAGTTTCTGGGCTTTTCAGAGAAAAAACTTGGTGTTACTGGTGTATGACAGAGACAAGGCACCAAGCTCACGCGAGAAGAGTTTGACCCTGGCTCAGATTAGACCCCTCATGGTATTATCCTTGATAGGTCAAGACCTCCTTCCACCTCTGTGTCCAAGGTACAGAACATGAGCATTTGGCCAAGAGGATTACTCCTTGAGCAGGTAGGGAATGAGCTCCAGGAGAGACAGAAGGGAGTCCTTGCTTCCTTAGCCTTAGTAATCTTCACTAGCTGAGAGGATGAGTCAGGCATCACTTCCAGGGGACCCTTGTTTCTCCTGACTATCCTCTCACTAATTTTCCTGTCCACTTTGATCTGCTAGCTGGGTGGTCTACATTGGAGGTGACAGTCTAGCTGGGCTGGTGTAGGAGGCAGAGAGGTTATTGTGCTTACCTATAAGCACTAGGTAAAATAGGATTGTTAAACATGCAGGGTTGTCTCTTCAGAGGGGGGGATTGTATAAGTTGTTTGCCACCCAGAAGGCTGGGAGTGGAGGTAGTAAATAGTCTGGTGACCTTAGAGCTGTCTATATGACTGAGACAACATCAGATCCTTACCCCCAAGACCCTTAAGATGTCACATATAGTCAATCTATAGGACTCATCTTCATGGAAGATGTCACTTGTACTTTACAAAGACTTTCAATGCAGTCATGCCTTAAGCTCTGTTGTGCACATGTAATTGAGTTAATTATCACCAGAAAACTTTTTTCCAAATTGTACTGTGCTTAAATATGCCTAAAATGAACTGCCCTGTGTCAGACTCTCAAAGTTTAAACCAACATTGGCTACTGAATTGTGTTGAACTGAACTTCCTTCTTGCCTCACACACATTGACACTCCAATGACTGTGGTGTTTTCAGAGACCCCCACAGGCCACATGCTGGTGGGTGCATTCATTGAGTAGCTGAGTGAGTAGAACCCAGATGAAAAAGTCACTGGACATAGCTCCAGAGCTTCAAGACATGGTCACTGACCAGGCAACCAAGGGTCACTGTAGAGCCAAATGTGTCCCCATAGCTAGGGCTCAGGTATAAGACAGATTACACCACAGTACTTGATACAAGAAAAGGAGAGTGTGCAATCATGCTGCCAGATATGCTGAGCACAGGCTTGGAAACTCTCAGTCCTCACCCAGCCTTCCCAGGGCCCTAGCCTTCTGCAAATACCAAACAGGGTCCAGAACTGGACTCACAGGTATTACATGCACACCTGACTAGTTCTACCTGCCTCATCTTCATTATTTTTAACCTATGGATCACCAGGCTAGGCCAACCCTGTGGCATTCTGAGCCCATCCCATCCCTAGTCCACATCCAAAAGCTGCTGGAGTGGCTGTCCGGGAAGGCAGTCTACACACCACTCTGGTGCCTTTCCCTCCTGTGCTTCATGGTTTCAGAGATGATCAGTGTCAGTATTCAATGGCCACCATAGGCAGCTTAGCTCGGGGCCTCCAGACCCTTCCCCGTCTTTGCCTGTTTTGGGCTCTTGTTATTTTTTAGGTTCCTTGTCTCACTCTGACCTATTAGTCCCTCACTTGAATACTGGTTTCTGTTCTTAGGAACCCTGAGCTCTTAACAATTTCAAAGACCCAACCCTGGCTTTCTCTAAAGGCTGTGACTTCTCAAGTTATCTCTGAGACAATCAGCACCCTCTCTGGTGTATGGACCCACATCCTGCCCTGATACAGCCCTCCAGAAGCCTCCTTTTCAGCCCACGCCCTCCCTAGCCACTCCAAGCTCCTAAATCTGTGTTCTAGGTCTCAGCCTTGGAACTCAGAACTCTTGGACCAGCTTCCACTTGCTGAGGTTTACCAGAGCATCCTATGCTACAGTTTTCCAGCATGGGAACCCCTGACCTGTCCTATCCTTCCAAGCCAACACCTGCTTCTAGTTCTCTACAGAGCAGTCTTCCTGATGAGGTCCTCCTAATCTCCTGGCTCCCCACATTTCTCTTCCCCTTCTCAACACCTCCTGCCTTCTTTTGCCTTGTATGATGTCAGTGTCACTAAGTCCAAAGAAATACCAACTAGTCCCAGGCCTTCAGGATGGGGTGGACCCTCACTCTCTCAGGATAGGCAGTCCCTTGACCCCTGTGGCCCTATTCCCCTACCTTCAGTCCTAGGACACTACTGGCCTCCCTTTCCCCCTTCCTGTACCCTACCTCTTCCTGCCTCTGCCTAAACCCTAAATGAGCTCCTTCCTCCACTCTGTGGGATGCCCTGTGCATCACATTGTTACAGCAGGTTTGAGCCCCCTGTTCCATATCCTCATGCCATATCTCTGGCATCAGAAATGAAATCCCTGATTCCACAACTATAACCCACCGAGTTCCTTTGCCAGTGCCAGTGTTAGGGGATTTCTGGACAAAGTGACCAGGTCCCCTCTTAATTTATTCAAGGGCTCCTCCTGAGTCCCAGCATGGCTTTTCTCTGTAGCCAAGATTCCTACTTCTAGAAAGATCAACCAGAGCTCCAAGCCTCTTCCTTTTGTCATTTAATTTGTACTCCATACTCTGTCACAGCCCTCAGTCTCTTTCCTGTGCCTCAGGCTTATCTGGGTTTTCTTGAGATAGCACTAGCTAGAGACAGGTACAGGGAGATGTGGTCACAAAAGCTGGACTTAGGCCAGACCCAAATGAGAGTCCCAGGTGCTCTCCAATGAGGTAGTCAGGAAAGAGTGGGCATAATCACTCAGCCTCAACCAGACCAGGGAGCCCTGGAAGGCCCAGGTGCGCAGAGCAGAGGGTGCACAGTCAGGCTTCCTACCTTGCCCCTGAATCTCAAGTGTGCCACCTCACCCACCCCCACACATCCACATGAAGTAATCTCAGTCAGGTTTGGACTCTCCCTCACCCCCAAACATAGAAACACCCAGAATAAAGGGGAACTTCAGGAAATGCCTTGAGCCACCCACTGTCAATCCTGTTCTTAGTCATGCATGGGGTGGAAGTGGGCGGCATTCATATCTCTGGGACAAGGGCTGTGACTCTGGGAAAAACAAGAGAAAACCAAAACGGTTCCCACAAGAGTGGGTTCAGCAGGGACAGGAGCTGCGCAGGGAAGGGACCAGAGACTGAGGGCATCAGTGGCCCTTCTAGCTTTCTGAGTCATCATATCACAGCAGACTTGGAAGGAGTTGACAGATCAGCCCCGACAGAGGAAGTCTGCGTGTTGAAGAGTAAAGGTTCCTGCCTGCAGCCTGATGTCAACCAAGCAGACTCTGGGAAACCCGTGGATAGAAGTACAGGCAACTAAATCCACGCACACCCACAGAAGGACTGGCCGCATCAAACCTCAAAGAGTCAGGCAGTAGGATATACCAGAAAGTCTGAAGGATGGCTTTGACCTGGACGACAGGTTGATAGAGCCAAGGCAGCTAAGCCAGGAGAGACAAAGGAGTGACACTGTTGGTGCAGAGACTTGCGGTAAGTAAGGGGGGGACGTCCAGGAGCTCATCTGGGAATGCCTTTAAGCCTGCTGGGAAAAGATGGGAGAGAAAGCAGGTGCTCTGGGGTCCAAGGGTCAATCACAGCATTCAAGAGTCACACCAGGAGTAAGGCCAAACCTTAACTGCGAGAAGAAAAGACATGTAGAGAGAAGCTCAAGGAGCTCAAAGAACCAGGCAGGACAGCTTCAGGTGAGCAGTGGATAACAGAGTGCTGGAGGAGGCAGAGCAAGCCCGAGAGGTCACAGGAACCAGCAGAGCAGCTTCATGGGGCTCAGGAAGGTAAGAGTCTGGCTGGACAGAGAAAGCCCAGCTGTCATGGGGCTGAGAGGTGTGCAAGCATAGGTCACCAAGCTGAACTGCACAGAGGATCTAAGGTAAATGGGAATGTTAGGGGTCTAAGGCTGAACAGCTACGCAGGGCTGGGTAGATAGGAGGGCTAGGGGGTCAGGAGCGCAAGAGGCCAAGCTTGGCAGATAAAGCTAACCTGGGGCAGGCAGCTGCATTGAGGACCAAAATGAGCAGATAGAGAAGAATTTGGGCAGGTGTAAGTTAGAGATGGGGACACAGGCTGACCAGCACATGTCAACGGAGACTGACAGAAGTGCTGGGGTTCAGGGAATTCCAAGAAGCTCAGTGGACCAGGCTGAGGTACACACGGAAATTAGGGCAAATGGAGTACTGGGAACTCAGTTCATTTCCCAAGACCTTAGGGAATCAGGCCGATTGGCAAAGGGGAACTGAGGCACGTGGCAGAGCTATGAGGAGGCAGAGGAAAGTCCCAGGATTCTGGAGATCAGTCCTATCAGCTACAGAGGAACTGGAACAGGGAAGGATGGTGAACCAGGCTGAGCATCACAGGGAAGCTGAGAGATGGTGGGTGTACTGGAGCTAGGTGGGTAACCACAAGAATCCAGGACTAAGACAAAACAAACGAAGATGGCCCAGGGATAGGTGGGAATGCTGGGTGCCTAGGGTAGTCCCAAGAGCTTAGGAAACCAGGCTGAGCAGCTACAGGGCTGGGGTGCTGGTGAAACTGTGAGAGCCAGATCAGGTAGGTAACTACCAGGGAGATGAAGAGAGGGGATTAATGGGGGTCCAGTGCAGCCCCAGCTCAAGAAAAGAAGAAAACAGGCTTCAAAAAAATGTGTGCCCCTCCAGAAGCTGATCTGATGCCCATGATAGAGACATCTAAGGGCTCAGAGCTCAGGTCAGACTCCCTCCTGAGCTAAGAACAGTACAGGGGAAGAAGGGGAAGCAGGAGGTATGAAGTCATCCTCTGGAGGCCAGTGGAGTAGCCAGGACTGTGGGCAGCAGGTCAACAGGAGCAGGACTGGTGAGGCCAGCAAGGGCAAGTGACAGAGGTCTGATCAGACGCCATCCCAGGCCAAGATGAGTATTAAGTGGAAGCTGAAGCAGGTAGAAGTGGTAGGAACCATCTGAGAGGCTCAGGGGAGCCAGGGTATGTGGGGAATCTTGAGGGCCCTGGAGGCCCGAAGAGTTCAGAAAACAACAAGACTACACCTACAACAGAGATGAGGCAGCTGAGGGTGTGATGAGTTGAGGAGCTACATTGGAGCCAGGTTTTGTGGGAATAGAATAGTTAGAAGGGAACAGGGGCAAATCAAAGTGTGGGGATCCAGGAAGAGCAGCTACAAATGGCTGAGGCAGGAGGATGGGCAGGAATCCAGGCAGAGCAGCTACAGTGAAGCTGAGGCAGGAGGATGTGCAGGGATCCAGAAGTAGCAGCTGCAGTGAAGCTGAGGCAGGAGGATGTGCAGGGATCCAGAAGGAGTAGCTACAGTGAAGCTGAGGCAGGAGGATGTGCAGGGAGCCGGGCAGAGCAGCTACAGTGAAGCTGAGGCAGGAGGATGT